>CM031917.1:34446961-34704311 GCA_018703695.1 Prunus fruticosa
GCTTGAAGCCATTGAACCTGGCTTAACTCATTAAAAGGGCTTGTCTGTTAAAAGGTATTTATTTAATGGAAAATCAGAAAGGGTTTAAGACTGAATAAATGGTCACAAAAAACGATAGCAACCCAAACTTAAACATGGTTTTAAAATAGTGGCTGCGTGGTGCTCTATTAGTTAATGGAGACAATTATTGTTAAAACCATTTGGGGACAAATTTGAGTCAAGTACATAGTGTGTGTTTTAGTAGCTGAGGTAAGCTATGTTGTCACGCGCCATTGGCTTGTGCTAAGAATCTTAATTTGGATATCATTTGAACACGGAACATATTTGCCTATTGTGTAAACTCCAGGTTTGATATGTTTGGCGGGTAGATCAAACCCGATCACCATATGTGTCTTGTATTCCTTCAGGATCATATAAGATTTTTGCGATTCATGAATAAGAAGACAGAATGATTCTGACTATAAAGGGTAAAACCTAACGATAAAAGCTTAAGATGTATACACTGAGCCTTTATGGAAATTTAAGAATTTGATTGATTTGGGATCCAATTGGAGAGTATTTGGAGAGTGATTTGTTGGGCTGTTGTAGTGAGTCGTAGTACTGAGAGTATGAGGTAGAGAGGTAAAGATAGGTGAGGTTGGTGTAGGGGTGATTGGGAAATTGGTGAAGTTCAGGGTGGGAGAGAGAGGAAAGGGCGGGGTTGGAAACATGCTGTTTTTTAAATTATTTTAATCTTTAAAGAATCTTTAAAATTTCATTTGTCTAATATAATTATATTTTTAATAATTTGAAATGGAACTATTTGTTGTTGTCTTTGGCCACATGGAATCCACATCATCAAAAATTGGGAGTCACATTTGCCACATCAGCATTTAACATATTCATCGCAGTTTGTAACGGAGGGGGTAATTTGTAGTTTTGGAAGTTTGATTATGTCCTCGTAAATGTCTCAAAATTAATAAGCTTCGACAATTCTCATATAGTTGGGGTTTATGTAGTTTTTCCTTTTAAAAAAAGTGATAAGAAAAGAAATTGAGAATTGCAGAGCTTAAATTGTTTCAAATTGAAAGCAGGTATCGGACAAAAAATACAAAATTGAAGGAGGTCGAGCTTTAATAAACGAAAGTTGATCACAGGGGTATGGGCAGTAAGTCTACGTTTTCTCATTTTAAAATGACAATAAAGTCATGGATCTGAATGAAGCCCCAAAAAGACCATAGTCGAACTCAACCATAACAATCTTCAAACATGTGCCTATAACGTGGTTACATTACCAATATTAGAAGTTCTCAAGCGGAACATTCCCAATAAGACGGTTTGGCCGAGTGGTCTAAGGCGCCAGATTTAGGCTCTAGATTTAGAGAAGGGCATCCAACTAAATCCCACAGCCATTCACGACTTTTGGTTTTTATTTGGTTATTGTTGCATTGAGCGGCCAAACCAAAAGCCCTCAAATAAATTGAACTCCAAACAGCAAATTTCTCCCAAAAAAAATATGGAACTGAATGCTTAGAATTTTATCTGAAGACTGTATGTAATAAGCTAACATGTAGGTGCTATGAGCAGTACAAGTAGGTGTGATTTCTGTTTTGTATCTTTGTTTGTTTTTGTGGTAAAAACATCTTTGTTATTATAAAGCCAAACTCTTCTTAAGCTTAATAATATTTAAAAAGGGCAGGAGGTTAACAGGGTATAGTATCATCAAAATCGGTTGTAACTCCATGCCGAGGCGGATCCAACATTGGGATCCGTGCGCCCTCCCCTAAATTTTGCTAAAATTAGGTCATAGATCAAATTTATTGATCTCTTCCTTCACTCACGACGCTCTCCATGCGCTTAGCGAGGCATGCAAGAGCAGTTTTAAATTTTAAAAATTTATTTTAGAATTAAAAAAGATAATAGGTACATTGTGCAATAAAAATAGGTAGATTTGTCTGATTTTCTTTTAGTTTAATTTTTTTTAATATATGAAAAAGTGGTAATTTACCATATTATACCTCATTTAATTAATAATTTCAATTCTAATGTTTGCAGTCACAAAAGCATTTATTTGGTATTTTGAATGTTACAGGACTACTTCTTTACTTTATCTATATAGATTTGCCTTAACTCTTCTAGGTTAGTTTATGATACATTGTACACTAAAAACTCCTAAAATTTTAACCTTTCTTTTTCTTCCTCTTTTGTTTAAAGCTTTGTGAATTTCTTATTTTCCTCTTCTTCTTTTTTCATGTATGAGTTGAGTACCTTAGTATTGTTATTTATGATTTTTTTTTTCTATTTCTTTCTCTTTTAAGTTGGAATACAAATTATTTCTAATTTTAAGCCTTAATAGTGTAGATGATTTTAAAAAATGAACTTCATTGACAACTGAAGAGAAGACAAGTTTAATTAAGAAGCAGTGTCATGTGAAATCCTGGCTCTGCCATTTCTTGCGCAATCAATCTTAGAGTTCTCAGGTACATGGCAGTCTTTTAAAAGCAATGTATAAAATAAACTTCAATAGACTGTATGTTAAATAAAATAAAAATAAAATAAAAATAAATAGAGGCAAAGAATTGGCAAACTCAGTAAAATCCCTCCGGAAAACATGCTGGATACAGTGGAAAGAAACTTTAAAAATGAAAAAATGATGTTTCACATACCACAAACATGTTAGAAGCAAGAAAGAAACAGAAGAAAAAACAAAAAACACACAAAAGAGAGTGTCAAATGAGCTAAATGGCTGATTAATTACTTGAGGGTTTTGGGCTGACAGTGTATTATTTTCCAAGTGCTGTGGTCCATGAAGCCCATCTATGTAACCAACCAATCCAATAGAGACAAAAAAGACAGCAAAAGACGGGGAGCAACATGAGGAGGAACAGAGAGAGTGAGGAGATGGCAAATTCATTTTGAGGACACCAGTGCTGGAGATCAGTAAAGAGACACAACTGCGGAGGCTTATTGTGAAAGAATAAAGCTGACCACCTCGTAAAGCCAACACAAGAGAAGCACCTCCTCCGTGTTCGCAGGTTCTCTTCTCCCTTAAGTTAATGATTCCATTTCTGATTTTCTGAGTTATTTCTGATTAGGGTTTAGGGTTTGAGCTAATTCCCCCAATGTGGGTTTTACTTGCTTGAAATCGGAATATTTGATTTTAAAAGTTATGGGTTCAGTGGACTAGAGGCCACTGGCCAGGGCAGTAAGGATGCCGCCATTGTTTATGATGTTGTTTGTTGAAAGTCGTAATGTGCATAAACACCAGGGATATGCCTAAGGGCTCTTGAGTTTGGCAATTGAAAAATGAGATTCCTGGTTGGGTTTTCTCAGAGCATCTTTCAAGCAAAAATATCCAGTTAAGCTGGTGTTGATAGATGGCCATACAGCATTGTGTTGGATGAAAGACATGCTAATAGCTCTCCTGTCATCTTCTTTTCATGTGATCCTGATTTATGGTCAATTAACAATGCCTATTAGGTGAAATGCCCTATGTAAAGGAAACTATGTAACATAAAGAGTTTGATTTTACTAATCGTTTGATGGAAGATAGGTACAAGGCTAATTGTTTTTCCTTTGAATTTAGGTTATTTGTTTCGGGGATTTGTTGGACCATCAATCATCAATCGTTGAGCATGTCAAATTCTACTGTAGATTTTACGGGTTCTTTATATTGTGTCTATTTCTATTGCATACGCTTGGTGATATTTGGGCTGCTTGTATAATGTGTTTTTGTTTAATTGGTCAGTTCACCTCGTATGAGCAGTCCATCATTTCCAATGATAATTCTCTTGCATGGTACTTACCCATATCCTTATGTAATATTATTCTCAGTTTACCGGACATGTTATGGTATCGTAGGATAATGGCATTGGTTGTATATAAGCCTTAATGAAATCGCAGCTATTTGTGATTATCACTTGTACGCTCAAAAATCTTGTTGAGGATTATATGTTGTGTGTTACACACTTTGAAGATCCTCTATTTAACTGATATTGAACTTTTTGAAATGCCTTGCCCTTCTTGCAGCATCAGGCTGTTCTTTGGGGGCATGCAGAAACACCCACTTCACAATCATCAAGCTATTACAGTGAGTATGTCCGAAGGATACACAAGTATCGCAATAATGAGGTAGAATGCTCAGGCAAACTTGGAGGTATTCGTTGGTCATTATCGGCCTCTAATATCAACCATTTGTTATAACCTTCAAATGAATACTACTCCTCTGAACCGCCTCCATTTTGATCTTTCTATTTCTCAGTTAGAGATTGTGTACGGAAGCTTTAAGTCATTGACTAAATACGATTATAATCATGTGTAATTTTACCGGGACTACTCTGATGAATTTTGATGGTTATTTTCAGAAATTGCTTACTGCAATGTACATCTCAAACCTGAAGCTTTCTGGTTTTATGGTACTGTTGTTGCTCATCAGATTGTGTACTCTGAGCACATCATTCAGTAGGTCAATGCCAGCCACATCTGAGTCTTAAAGCAGAATCGGTTGCGGTGTTAGATAGTAGGATAGTAGGCCTTAAGCTGAGATTGGCTGTTCGTCAGCACGTCTTAAGTTATGTTGCTTTTAATAGCGTATTATCGCTACTTATCGGGGAGTGTCTAGCTGTGTACCTAATATTACTTCCAAGTATTGTTTGAAAAGTCTCTTCTAGAGGAATATTTAGGCTCCAAATTCTCGTACACATGATAATACTGAATTTTGTCACAGGATGATGCCTGGTCCATGTTTGTCTCACAGAGAACGAGGTTGGGATGAATGCGAACACAAAACTGCCGGAATAATGGTTGAAAACTTCCTTTCCAGCCCCTTTCTTATGTTGTTATAAGACTGATTTTGACATTAAACAAGTTGGTAAATGAGTTTATAAACGTTTCTGCATATGTCGCTATTAACTCACAGGATATTGAGGGAATACTCCAAAGCCAATCAGTGGAATGAATTTATAGTTTTTTACACACACCAACCATGATGCCTATTACATAGCAGCTTCTCTTCAAAATCTTATGTGCGTCAGCTCATGTGTAATCTCTCTGACTTTTCCAAGGACTAACTGCTACAAGGAAATTTGAAGATCAAGACAAGTTAATGCATCTGTGGGATGTTGAAATGTCTCACTTTTCTGCTGCCAAAAGGAAGCAAACTGGCATAAACTCAACAGTATTTGGCACTTTACAGAAGCCCCCAACAAAGAAAAGGGTACCTGCTAGTACAGGGAAAGGCAATCAACTACTGGATTCATAATGCCAGGAGGATTGTAGCCATCCCTTATTATCTGTGCAATGAGCTGGGCACTACTAAGGTCCTTCAATGCTGAGGCAACCCCTTTGGATTTAATTCAACTGAGACGCATTCCACATCCTATGCAATCTCATCATTGAGTATTAGCTTTGATGGGTTAATAGTGAGCTGTTGGCAAATGGCTGCCATGTTGGGAGCGTATTTCCTTTTGTAAGCACCTACCCCCCTTGTTAAGTGCATCAATGATCAATACTTAAAACAAGGAAACAAAAAATAAAAAAATCTCCACCCTCCATCACGAGATTATCTAGGCTTTGGATACCTTTGGTTGTGTGCGTAGATGTAATTAGGTTTCTTCTTTTTTAATATGGTTTTTACCATTTCACCCCATCATATTCATGACAGTTGGACATAGATTCTGTAGTTAATTACAATCTTGAGAGAATTACATTATAATAAATTAAAAGGTCCACCCACATTAATTTAATTTCATTGTAAAGAGTAGATATTTTAATTTGACCATGCCATTAAAGTGGTTTAAAAATTTGGACATGTCTCTGTTGCATAGATACTAAGCAACCCTTTTAAAATTTTCCCCAGAAAGACATATAAAATCGTTTGGTTTTCAAACATCAACTACACAATTTGATAATACATTCCCTATCCGTTCGAAAATGGTTTCAAAAATGTCAGGAATGCCCCTCCCTAACACAACTCAAACTGCCCTTCTAAGTGTTTCTTATGTGATTGACCTAATCAGTTTGGCTGTAGTGTTGGTCTACCGTGACGGGCTGCCCACGTGATTGAGCAATTTGAGAGCCCAAGTGAGCAATCCACAATCCAATCCGATCCCATCCATCCCTCTCTCTCTCTCTCTCACATACACACAAATTTCTTCTTTTTTTCTTTTTTTTTGGTTCTGTCATGAAAATGAAATTAATATAAAGAAAAAGTGACGTGAAGAACTCAAAAGCCCTAGGTGATTCTAAACCACTGTCACAAGAAAACTCTGCTCGGGCATATTTTATTTTTCCCTCATCTATTAATATTATTTTTGTTTTCTCCCATTTTGTTTATAGCGTGCCAAATTAATCAGACTGATAAACAAAGGCTTACTGTCATCCGTCCTTTGTTCCACCTGATGCCACTGGCACTTCTCATGGGTTTCAAACCTATCCACCATATGATCTCATTCCTCCATGTCTCATGTATGTATAGGACAACAACCTACCTTGTAGGTTTTGCTGTCTTTCATATTTTTCTATTTCTCTCTCTCTCTCTCTTATTTTTCTCATAATCGTATTCACAAATTGCCCTTGTCAACACCAATGTTACAAGCACTCATTTTTATACTGACAGTTGAGAAGATACTCTATCTGTTACGTTGATTGAAATTGTAAACTTAGATGAAAGGGGACAAAGTAACTGCTTAGCCAACAACATCATATGCCTATGCAAACGGAGAAAATAGTTAATGATTATAGTATTATGCAAAAAAAATCATACCTATGATGAGTTGTGTATTTGATAAAAATATTACTGATGATGGAGTCGACTCTAGAGGCTGGTGGCTCTTGAATGTACGACACGTGTGTTTAGAGATGAATGATTTGGTATTTTTCACCGCAGTGTTTTTACAGCCATAGCAAGAGCAGCAAAATTACAGATGAGTGATTTGATATTTTTCTTGAGAGTGAGTTTACTTTGTTGCAAGCTAAAGGAAAACTTGAATATAAAATGTTTCCCATTCATTAACATGTTTGACAATGTGTGTTTGATAGTTTAAACTCTTGGTTAAGGGGTACCTCTTAGTAAAACTAGCAGAAATATGCAAGAGATGGTATGTGTTAGGAAATTCTAAGATCATCGCCAATGGATAGTTTACTTAATTGAACACCTCCAGACTGGCCATCTCCCACATTTTCTTCAAACACAGCTGTCCCTTGTAAACATGAATCCACTGTTTTCAAAGTCCCTCCTCTCACCAACTGGTCCTGAAGATTCAAAACTTAGTTACCCTTGTTCCCCTGCACCGCCAAACCTACTCTCATAGGCCCTTTTTTCTTGTAGGACACTTAAAATAGTACACAGTTGTAACAAATGTTTTGTGGAATACTATGTCAGAATGTCTGTTTTCTTGGTAATTAGATTCCGTGATGCAGATTGAAGTACATTTTGAAGATTATGTGTGACGGCTTGGAGTTCTTGGAGATTCAATCTATTTGAAAACAAAAACTTGATTCGGAATAGAACTTTGAGTGCTTTTACTTTTCCAAAGAGAGAAAGGAAGCTCGTTAGAAGCTGATATCCAAGATGAAAATATTCTCATTCTTCTCTTCCTCCCAAAATCTAAGGAAGGCCTTTGGAATTTCATGTTATTGATGTACACTTTTGCTTGTTTTATCTCTGGGAGTCTCTTTCAACACTTATTATTCCCCTTTGAAAATGGCATGGCTTTTCTATAAAGAAATTCTGCTGCATGATAAGCAGAACATGTACGATTACAGAGTGTGTTTGTTTCTAAGAAAAAATTAAATTAAATTCAGATACTGTAAATAAAATGGAACATCAGATATTAGGAAAATTTGGGATTTGATTACATAGTGATAAAACCATACTGTTTCACATACATTGCTATTCATATTACCGGGCTACAAGCTACTACCGATTTTCTTCCTTGGACATATTTTGCTGCGTTATAAACTTAAAAGGACCCAAGACTTGGATTTCCTAGATGGTTGTTCTGATAAAGCAACAAACACCAAATTACGGGTAAAGAGACGACTAATTTAAGCGGACTATTGACTAAATTGCTACTGTTTTCTTTCTGGGGAGTGAGGAAAACTGTTGAACTACTCTTTCTTCTAATGATCATATACTTGATCACTAGAAACGACCTCTGTGGCTCCGCTGGAACCTGAGGAGGAGGAACAAGGTGCAAGGCTCAAATTTGCCCTGTCTTTTGTCATGAAATCGTCAAGAAGACAGGCCTTGCAGTCTTGGGTTTCCGAATCACTCGGTCGTTGCAGGGTTGTTGATTACTCCTCCTACATTTTTACCGCTCTTTTCTTCAGAATATGCGGCAGAGGACCCCAATTGTCCATTGGCACCACAGGGCTCTGCAACTAAAAGAAGAAAAAAATATCATTAACGATGATAACATAATACACTGGAAAAGAAAATGTGTCCTTTTTGGTGTGTAAAGCATCATAGAAGACTATTTGAAATGAATTTCTTGAAATTTTTAGTTGAACTACTCATGCAAGAGACAATTAGTACAGAGCAAACAACACTAAATAGAACAAAAAGCTCACTTGGATGAGTTCTTTCTTGTGGGGCATTGAGGGCTGTATTTTTTCAGCCAAAACAAGGCGATATTCATGCATAATCCAATAAGTCCTAGTGCCATGGGGAGGATTTCCTCTATAAAAGAACAGAGTTTACTTCGTACCCACAACTTGGTTGCCCTAGAAGTCACCATTTACTTGTTACTACACCCAGTTGCCTCCCAATACCCAGAACCGGTTGCTCTGTTAGATCTGCTCCATTGGGGTACTTGGCTTCCCTAGTGCTGAAGAAGTACCTCTCTTGCTCATAATCACCTTAAACCCACACAAGCTGTACATGCATCAGAAACAACACTTAATACGATTTGGGTTTTCACTGTTGTTACAATTCTCTGCCTAAATTTATTCCCTTCAAGACCATTTCCATGTTAATACCAGATTGGGTTTTTGATTGATAGGCATATGGCGTTGTGGTTTGGTGCCTTACAAATAATAATAAAAAGAAACCAATTCAACAAAATTGAAGTTTGAGAAATGTGAAACAAACCTGGCAAATACCAGGGTCAGCCTTCCCGAACTTCAACCTCAGGGATGATAGAGGCAGGCAAGGGGCGAGGGAACACCTTCGCTTCAAGTCTGAAGAACCAGCTCTTCATCCGTGGGGTGGAAGCGAAACCCAGGAGGCAAGCTAAGCACACCATTCTTTACGAAAACTAAGCCTATCCATCTTGAACTCTGAGACACCACAAGAAAACAACTGAAAGCTGGGGCCTTAGTTTTCTCCCAAGCACAGTTGTAGTTCAACTTGGAACTTAAAATCAAACGGATTGAGCTAGAAGCGAAGTAGTGGCAAGTTTTTATAGTCCATTAGAGCACATAAACAAAGAAGATGTACAGAACACGAGACAGGAGAGAACAAGAAGGGAAAAGAGCATCGATGGAAAAAAAGAGAAAAAAAGTTGGGTTGAGGGTGTGAAGATTAATGGTGGTGGGTCTCGGGGGAAAAGTGTGGCTTCTTTTATAGTAATGGGTCTAGAGACATATGATGAAAGGAGAGAGAAGGGAGAGAGAAGAGGAGAGAGAGAGAAATAGGACGGACCATTTTGGCGTAAACGTTCAGACTGGAATCTTCCGTTTCCTATTTTAACAAACGTTGAGGGCACTACGAAAAAGGTAAAAGTTCTACATTGAACAAAACCCAAATGCTTCTCATTTTAAGCCTTGTCGACCTCGACCTCACCTTTGTGTGGAAATAACCAAACTTTTAACACCCTTTGTCAATCTTTTTCCAAGCTCCCCATACTCAATTTCAGTCATGTTTTTAACATTTTAACTATGTTAACAGGACACGTAGATGTTTGGACAGCACGGAGGTGCATTTTGGTCATCTCATGAAAGAATCAGATTTGTGTAAAATCTGTTCCGAACTACTCTGACATAAGGGGCGGGAGAACGAGCGAGCTCGGTCGCAAGAGTGAACACACTGTATTAACCAACTTACCTAACCCCACGTCCGAGCGAAATTGAGCATGGAAGGCTAGAAGGGTATTGTGGTCATTTTGAAAGTTTGATGAGCAAAGCCCAAAGTACAAGAAGGCAGAAGGTATTAGTTGCAGGAGCAAAGGTTACGGCCCCCTGAGGGTGAAGTCATGTTATGTCATGCTGACAGCCGTACTTGAACCAGAAGAGCTTTAAAGGCATGGGTAGGAAATTACGGTTGTCGCCTTTCGTAAACAAGTGCCGTGCCGTCGCGAGGGAAACAAGCTGTTGGTGCTCCAGAGAGCTCAGCCCAGTGGAAAGTACGGACTACGGGAATTTTTGATGTCTACGTTTCCTTTTGGAATCAGTGAAGAACCAACCAAAACCCGCCTGAGGCTGAGAATAAATAAAGAGACTTTTGTGAGAATATAAATCTTTTTTATTTTTATTTTTATTTTATAAATGCTTATTATCTTTTATAAAAGTTTGTTAATTTTACAATTTTATTCAGACTTGTCACTTGTGTGTTACACAACAAAAGTCTTTTAACTATTTCAAATGGTTATTATCATGGCAACAGAACCTTTAAACTAGGCGATTTGACAACTCATCAATAGTCAAGATTCCTTCATTAATATCTCTTGCTTAATATTAAATTAGCCTATTCACATCGAGATTTTTTTAACAAAAAAATTTAAATTTATTTTAGGATTAAAAAAAGATAATGGGTAGTTGTGTTAGAGATAAAAATAAGTCTTATTATATTTTTTCTTCCAAAATTACGAAAAAAAATTCAATACAAAAACGTATGAATTTAACATATTGTTTCATTCAATTAATAATTTCAATTCTTAGACACAGTTTAGTTTACAGAAACGGATTTAAAGGGAAATTCCTTTCCAAATTCATTTTCAATGTTTGGTAATTATGGGAAAGTAACAGAAAAAATACAAGGCCTTGTTTCGTTTTCACATGTTTTTGGTTTGTGTAAGATGTAAAACAAAGTTTGTTTAATTTTCTAATTATACCCAGTATGAAAAAAAAATCAAAAAAAAAATAATTTAATGATATATTATAATTAACAATTGTAATGGGGGCAATATGGTAATGAAAAATGCAGTTAAATATTGACTCAATTTCCCAAACTTCCAATGAGGAGGAAAGCGGAAACCCCAAGGGTCAGGAGCTAACTTTCGCCATACTTTACCTATGTGCGAGGCGACGATTCAGGATACAATATGGATTTACCAAAACTTGGGAAATCAAATTGATTACTCATCCCAAGCCTCATTTCCCGTGGACCGAATGGAGCCTTAATGTATCCTTCAAGGAAAAAGCGTTTTCCTTTATTTTGAATATTTTTAGGATTTCTCCCTTTTTCTTTATATATATATATATATATATATATATATATATATATTGGCAAAATGATGTCAAACATTTCCTTTTCTATTAAGCTAACTGTAAATTTATAATAACAAAATAATAATTAGAGAGTGTTAGTCTTTGAAATAGCTAAAAGACCATTGTGTAAATAATAAGTTTTGGCTTCATTTTTAACAAAATCAACAGCCTTAATTACCCCTATCAATATTAGATTTTCTCCACCAGCCTCAATCATCTCCAACATTGAATATACTCCATCAGCCTTAATTTTCTTTATCGACCTTGAGTTTCTCCGTTGACTTTAATTATCTATATCTACATTCGATTTCATACATCGGCCTCACTATCTCAATCAATCTTGATTTCCTCCACTAGCGTTCACCATCTAAATCCCAAAGAGAAAATGAAGGCTTGATGGATTAAGGTTGTACTAATGATTAATCATAATATATATTTTACGAATAATATTTTGAAGTGATAGAATTATAGCGAAGAGAATACTAAACTCCGAACTTAAATTTATCCTTAAATTTTATGCGCTGGCATTTTTTTTGTGTGTGGGCAATGTAGGGCTCATTTGGTAGTGATTTTTGGCCCATAATTAATTATAGAGAAGCACATCTCACGTGCTCATTTGGGAGTGATTATGAATAGGCCAAAATCTAAGCTTATAAATAGGCCACAGTGCTTATATCATAGGTAATACCTTAAGTGATTTTAAGTGATTTAGGGGGAGGCGTACTAATGTGCTCTAATAAATCACTAAAATCACTTAAAGTAATTATTGAATGTATAAAATTCTCAGGGCGGGCTTCGTGTAATACACTTGCTAGTGATTTTAAGTGATTTTGTGAAGGGGTGTACTCTCATGTGTTACATTAGATAAAAATAAGCTTAAAGTTCGATTAGTGAATGTATCTAGAGTTACTCTAAGAGACTAATGGATCATCGCTTGTAGTGCTCATTTTAGTGATTAGTGGAGAAGCGCGTCTAATGTGTTTACTACATAAAATCACTTCAAAGTGATTATATGGATAAATGATTCTATATAAAAGTGATTGTTGGCCTATCAATAATCACTCTCAAATGAGCCATAATAATTAGGAATAAAAAGACTCATAGCGAGATTAAAAGAAGGTTGGCAATATTTTATGAATTATATCAAACCCATAAATAAATAAATTATAAAAGAATAAGAAGTAGAATGCCATATATTACCACACAAAAAAGGAATCAGGCAAGGAATATTTTTGGACAAGAAAATAATAATATTAAAATGAATTTCCTTTGTTCTCTTTTTTGTTTTTCGAAATTATAGTAATAAAAGGGAACCGAATATTTGTTTTATGGCATTGTAGGGTGCACGCATAGGATAATGTGAAGGTATTTTAAATATTTCGTATAGAAGATAGAAAAAAAGATGCCGCTTGGACGGGTAATGGGTAAATGGGTTCCAAACCCCTAGCCCCATATTGGTCCACTGCCCTTTGGAATCTATTAACTAATATATGTGCCTTCTCTGGTGTTCTATGGTGATTGAAAATTGAAAAAGAATATATTTGGTTGAATTTGGGAAGGGTATTTTGGTAATAGGGGTGATGTTATGGTTGGTGGGGGTGGGTGAGGGAATAAAGGTAGGGGGCTACTGCCTCCAAAACGACGGGCACCCACGTGGATTTAGGGTAACTGACAAAAATGCCCACCCTCAAGCGATGCCCCATTTCAAGAGTTCCTCAATCTTCTTGTCCCTCTCTTTGGATCAGATGGAAAATTTAGGAGAAATCGTCTAAAGAATCTCTTTTGTTGAAAAGACACTCCTATCCTTGTATTAACCGATTCTTACATAAACTCACAACAATTACTCTCAGTGAGTTTGTCCTAGCAATACTTGTAATATTAGATAAGTGAAAACTGAATTTGGAACCTCTTCTAATATTACAAAGAAAAAAATACCACTATGACCAATAACTAGTGTGTTTGTACAAATATGGCCAAGCATTCAAGCCGGTAGAGCGGAAAGGAAGGGTCCCAGGCGTGGGACAAAGCAAAGAAGGGGACTCTCAGCTACACCCTATAAAAGGAGACCTCTGGCCCTTTCAAGAAGAGAAACAGAGTCGAGCAGGCTCCTGGGGCCCCATGGGCTTAGGCCATGAGCCGTCCAAAGCACCCGTCATAGGAATAAGGTGAACCTAGACCTCAAGGCCTGAGCATCCTTCGACCTTGGGTGTTCACCTCTTCCATTTGGGTCTAACAATATGTCCGATGCATACGCACATTACCATAATGAAAACATCCTTTCAGAGGACGTAGCCACATAATTAGGGTGACCCGTACATTTGTCTTATGTCTGCATGGCCATTTATTTACCAAATGTTCTTACATCCTAGAGTGTCCTCAAGTTCAACATCCACCTCATCTTTAGTAAAGCCTACTTACTCCTGTTTACTTTTAGCCCAGAGCGTTTGGCGCCGTCTGTGGAAAAGACAAAAACACTATGTCATTCTCCTTCCAGCGGGTGCTCTCGGCACACTTTGGCCCATGCCCTCGGCACCTCCTACAACTGCGCCTCCGGCGCCTCATCATCGGCGCTTGCGTCATTCGGCGCGTGCCGATGCTCTCACATCCCAGGAATGATTCGACATCGCCTTAGACCTGGCACCCCTGCCTCATTCGGCACGTCCGATGTCACATTCCCCCAAATGATTTGAGCATCTCTTCGGCCTAAGCGCAGTGCATCATCGGCGCGTCCGATGTCTTGGCATCCCCGATGATTCGACAGTCAGCCTGCTTCGGCCAGTACGACGCCTTTAAGGAGACACTTCTCCCCGGCGGCGCCATCAGCCTCGGCCATTGACCTCGGCCATCGGCCTCGCCACGCCTGAAGCCATTAGCTCGACCATCACATCGGCCATAGAGCATAGCCTGCCCCATGCAGACGACACCTTGGAGACACTTTCTTCGTGGCGCGAACATGGTTCAGCCTCGTCATCAGCCTCGACCTCGGCCTCAACACTAAGCTCAACCTGGAGCAGTTGCCTGACATCAGCTTAACCTCGACCATGAGCTGGGCCATTAAGATTAACCTGAGCGTGAGCTGACTAGTCGAGAGCCTATGCCATGAGCTCGGCCATCGCCTCGGCCATTAGGCTTGAACCTCGCCATAAGCTGAGACCATCGCTGCGCCTCGAGCCATTGAGCTAGACATAGAGCCTCGCAGTAGCTGAGCCATCAGCTGAGCCTCAGCCATCAGCTAGAGCCATCGACCTGACCATACGCTTAACCTGAGCATCAGATTGGACCTCGCCATCGCCTCAACCTCGGTCATAGGCTGGTCATCGGCCTCGCCAGTCAGCTGAGGCCATGAGCTTCGCATCGCCTCGACCATCGGGCTTCGGTCATTAGCCTTCGAACCTCAAGCCTTCGACATCAGTTAAACCTAGACATGAGCCTCTGACCTCGGCCACGGCACGGCCACTCAGCTCGAGCCATCAACTTCCAAGCCTGGAGTCGTGGACCATAAGCCTCTGAGGATGGCTGAAGCATCTGGCCGGTGCATTGATGACTACAAGTCCCCAATCAAGAAAAGTCCTCTTAATCGGGAACTTGGGGGACTGCTGTTTTGTACAATATATGGCCAAGCATTCCCAGCCAATCTCCAAGGAAGGAGTCCCACATCGACAAAACAGAAAAAGAAGGGGACTTCCCTTTCTCCTGTAAAGGGACCTCTCCCCTTCAAGAAGAGGAAGAGAGTTTTGGAGCAGGCTCCTGGGGCCCCATGGGTTTACCCGTGAGCCCGTACAAGCCCCATCGATCATCGGCCATCGCCAAATCCTCATCCTTCGGCCTTGACCTCTCCTTCAACCTTCAGTATTTCTCCTCTTCCCCTTGGGTCTAACCCTATGTACAATGTATACACACATTATCATAATGAAAACATTATTTCTACGTGGACGAACAATTCATTCTGGGGATGAACCACGTCATTTGCTTACTGTATGTATGTCCATTTATTTAGCGAAATGTTCTTACATCCTGAGGGTCCTCACCTTTCAAACATCCACCTCAGCTTTAAGTTAACCTACTTACCAGTCTTCTGTTTTAGGCAAACATAGTGGAATTATGTTGATGTTTAAAAAGGATTAAATCCATGTTTACATATTAGTAAAAGGAGTTTTCAATATAAAAAAATTGAGTCATTAGCTAAATTATCAATTTAGGTATTAAGTACAAGCAAGACTGTTGGAATTTTTCACTCGATTATAATTTATTCTTTTACTCTATTATATACGGGCGGGCTAAGTGACTTTGTATAAGGAGTTGTTTGAAAGTAGTGGACTAATTCTTGCATAGAATAGGGTAGGTTAATTTTCACTTAGTATGATGAATTTCCTAAAAAGATAACACCGAAATGACATATTTCCAAAATTGACTCAAATCTAAGAGTGGCTCCATCCTTGACTAAAATGGTATAAATTTGATTGAAGAACTATTGTACAAATGATTCAAAACAAAACCTAGGAGCATTTGTCCTATTAGAAAAATAATACGACATAAGCAAGCTTTATTAGAGTGATTGGATTGAAAGAAATTATAGAATATTATGGTAGTATAGGATGTGCCAGTACTACCGTAAGTATTCGATAATAGAATTGATTCAATGGTAAAAGAGATGTTGAGTTTGAAAATGAACTATGTTAAAGCCAATGGCAGAATGGTAGTATCTACTGACTTGCCAGGGTTGGTTATGGAAAAATAAAAAGGAAGTGGTAACGTGGGCGGTTTGAGTTTGTTAGTTAACGCAAGAGCCTCAAACATTGACGAATGAATTAAAGCCCGACTCCGTATGGAGAAGGGCAAACCGCTTTCACCCATAAATTATTATTATTTTTTAAGGACTGAATTATTTTTCTTTATATATATATATTAAAAAGAAAATATTAAAGGGGATGAGCTGAGTGCCACAAGCAAATGAAGCAGAAACCCCACTTGCATTAAAAAATATATATATATGATAGAAAAAGTTATGGAAAGAAAGAATAGTTGAGTTTGGGTTTCGTGAGGCAAATTGCGGCTGTGGTTTAAATTGTTGTTGTTGTTGGGGGTTGCTTTTTGAATTATAAGAGAGGTGAAGGAGGTTGCGTGGGTTTTGAAAGAGGGTTTTGAGGAGTCATGAGAAACAGTCAAAGCCTGCAATTATTGTGTTTTGAGTAAAATATGTTCTGAAAATAATAATTAAATCCCTTTTTATTTTTGGTTTTCATTTTGCGGTGTGGCTTGGTTTTCGTCCACTGCCTCACTCTTTTTACTTTTCTGGGAATTCATTCATCTTTTTAAGGGTTGCCGTCGTTTGAAGCATCCTAAGATGGCTCATACACACCATGCCTTCTCAGAGAGAGAGAGAGAGAGAGAGAGAGATAAAGAAAAGAAACCAATAGATAGGGTTACTTACAAGAAACCAAACCTTGTGACAATTTAGGGTTTTCTTTCATGCCTTTGCAATAAAATAGTAGCTTTAAAGGCAATTAATGAATAATTGAAAATGAAAACAGTTTTAGCAACAGATTAATTAATGTTTAATTGTTAGCTGGAAGAGAAGCACCAAGTAGAAAAGGGCAGATGACGACGTGGAAGAAGAAGAAATAGTGCTCTCCTCTCACTTCCTTTATGTCAATCATTTTAGAATTATGTATGCCTCCTTTTCTTTAATGTTTGCACATCATTTTCCCCATTTTCTAGGTGCTGTCTCATTACAACGACAGACCTCCTTTTTTTTATATATTAATTATGGAAACAAAAACTTTATATTATACTTTGGGGTTTCAGTGAGTTCAATGAGCATGAAAAATTAATATATGCTTTTGTTGCAGAAGAAAATGGATGAGTGTGATATCATATCATGCCATAAAAATATACCAAGCAACCCTTGTTGTAACATAGACTGTAGCCATGTTTGAGTACAAATTTATAATATAGATGTGATGCATGGATAGACAAGTAAACAACTACCCAATGAGACGAATTTCTCAAACAAGGGGTAGGATTAAACAAAATTCAAAAGTTGCCAAGATTTCAAAGTTGACCAAGCTCTGTGTGTTGTCTAATGATGCAGATGGCTTCCAGAGGTCATTGCTTCTTACACATGCATTGTTCATAGACTCATGGATTGAGCTCATTTTCTTCTTTTTCAAGCTATGAACCAAATCTGTCAACCAGCAGCCAGCCCTGAAGCAAGCAAGCTATCAGATTAATGTCTTTGCAAACGAAATCTGTCAACCAGCCGGCCCTCAAACAAGCAAGCTATCAGATTAATTTATGTAAGCATCGAATTAGCCGTCTCTTTCACTTATTATAGGCAAGCCCTGGGGTTTGGATGATATATGTAATTATGGAAAAGTTGAACAAAGATGACAATCATGTAGCAACATAATCACCCTAGGCCTGTAATTTCAATGTCGTGATTAATTTTCCTAATTAGACTTAGCAAATGATTTCAGTGCGTGGTTTGCTTGTCCACTTTCTTCTTTTATGCAATACTTTTCTTGCCTACTTTCGTATCTTTAGGCTTCCCATGCACACTTGAAAGAAGCTTCCTCAAAAGGCCCATCAACTGCAATGCTAGCAAAAGATGGGTGTCTTTGGGCATGTGTGATGTGAACCAACTGGCCCACTTGATATCACCCCCCATGAATAAAGCTGTGTCTTTAACCTACGAAACTTACAAGGTCTATATTCTAGTTTTAGAACAAATTACATTGTCTTTTTAACTTTTTTTTTTTTTTTTTTTTTCAAGAGGTTCTCAAACACTAAAGAGAGGAAGAAAAAAAAAGTTATCCCTGCCCCGGATTCAAACCAGATTAATCAAATTCCAATTCAATTAGTGCTACAGCGGATTGTTGATATTTTCCTTACAAGAAATAAAATTGATTGTGTTTCATCTGGGCCACTCCAGCCCAGCCCAAATTGGGAACATATTTATGGGTTGGTTGGGCTAGAGCTGGTAAAACTTTAGCTAGTATACTATAATTAATTATGAGTTGGGCTCAAAAGTGTAAAATCTCTTATTTTCCATATATTTCCCTGCAGGATTAATCTACTTGATTATGTCGTTTGACCATACAAAAACATTAATGAGATGGAAATTTAAAAATATGGTGAATTTATTTATGAAACTTTTTTGATGATTTGAGCTCAAACTCATCTTCCATTTGAGAAACCATTGGATACAACTAAAAACTAGGGTTTTGTCAGTAAAAAATTGTTACTCCACACAAGATTTTCGTCTGGTTCTGGCTGGCCATGTTGATGATGATGGCCCTCAAAAGTTGTATCTACTCTGGCATAATACTATACAAGGAAGCAGTTTAAGCTCCTGCTCTGAGAAGAAATGAGCTACCCTTCCTTTGTAGGATGATATTGGGTAGTTCTACACGAAAACTGCCTATGTGATCTCTGGAACAAGGTCAACAATCACTCCCTCCACGCCCATTAGAATTTGCATGTACACAGCCTCTGCCACATTGCTGCAAGAACCACCAACATATCTCATTATTAATCGGACAAGTTTCTGATATATATATATTTTTTATAAAAAAAAACCTAATGAAAAACTCAAAAGAACGGCTTACTTTAATTGTCCATAGGTTATAATGCCAAGTTTGGCCTCTTCGATCCTGGTCACTGCTCCTGGATTTCTGAAGATAGCTTTTACTTCTGACACAATTCCTTGCAACCACCCCTCAAGCAAACCTTAATGGCCTCTTCCGTCGAATTCCTTCTAACATCAGCGTAAATTTCCGACTCCTCCATTTGTGAGGAAATATACCTGGATCACATACATTACAGCTTCAAAAAAGTAAGCCATTGAAAAATCATTCAATCTTATGAAACATTTTTACAGAAGGCTTTCCATTAAACAGTCTATGGGGAAGTTTGGAATGTGATCTTAGAGGTATGTGCTCTGCAATTTTCTCATCAAAACTGCAGCATCAGGTTGAAAGCTTGAAAACAGGATTGGTCTGTCTTTGGCAAACTTATTGCCACCTGTTGAAAGAAAGTTCGGGAAATATTATCTGCTTAAAACAACAATATTAATTGCAATGTGCTATAAAAACATGCTAAAGAAAACATTCTTACCTGCAAGATCACTTCGAAGAACATGCTCGAGTTTTTCCTCTTTTGTAGACTCTCTGATCATCAAACTTCAATTCTATATTGAAACCCTTGGAATGTCCAGACTTTCTCGAACACCTCTTGCAATGTGCATAGCGCATCATCCTTTTCTACCTTCCACTCAAAAATTCTTCCATCTTTTATTTTTTAAGCATAGGCCTCTCAACCTGGATATGGAATGAAATGACCTGAATATTCTAGACAATATTCTACCTTCCATGCATGCATATTATTTATCAACAATCTGAAAACAGGACAATCTCCAATTTTGATTACCTTTCCTGCCTCCTTCTGAGGTCCATAGGAAAGAAATTCCAGCAGAGTTATGTCTGTAACCCTTTGCTCCTTGAAAACACCCTGAAACCAAATTACAAATAGGATGAATATTCAGTATGGTATTAAAATAAAAAATAAAGAATTGATGGGGTTAAAGCATATATATATATATAGAAGTAGAACTAACCTTATCCTCAGCGCCAATGAAGTTGTCATGAAAAATGACCGGGATAGTCATCTTTGGTCACCTACAAAAATAGCTTTTGTTTACAGTTTCCTCTAAGGGTTTTTCACTCACCCAAATGTAAAAGTAAGAAAATGGAACAAAAGAACAGAAAAGAAAAAAGAAGCAGAGCAATCAGTACCCTAAATTTGAATGAATAATTTAACATTGATTTTGCTGCCCCAAATTCCATGACAAGCCAAGGAACATGTGTTATAGCAAGATTCTATTTCTTTAGCAAGATGCTACTTTTCATGAATTGTTTTCTTTGGGTGCCCGTTTGAGCAAAAGATTATGCTTTTACCTGAACGTCAAACTCGACGAAATGGATAGGGAATTTAGCGGCAGAATTGAAAGAGAGAATAGAGTTCTCTTTTATGCATTTGAGCCTTGTATCATAAGATTGTAGCATGTTCATCCGCTGCCTCCTGTGTCCCACCACCATGAACTTGGGCCATTCGTATCCACATTTGGTTTCTTCACCTTCATCTTTCACACCTATTCACAAAACCCAAGATCGAGATCAAAACCACTTTCTATTTTCATTTTTTTATTTTGTTTGAATTCAGAGCAATTTGATTAATGGTGATCACCTTGAGCCAAGCGTGAAGAATGGAGGGCCAATGCTGCATTTTCTGTGACTTGGTGGAGACTAGGAACGTTTAAGACATGCACTGCTCTGAGAGCCATTTGCTCTTGCAAATTTGCAAACTTGCAAAATTCGCAAGCAACCCTCAATTAAAGAAATTAGGACGCTAGAATATTGGCACTTGGTCCACAGAACACACAAGCTTGGAAAGTGATAAGGGGTATTTAACAAGGTTCACCAATACTAAAATAACGGACACATCCCAATTGCCAACTAATTTTTGTTTTTTTTTAATTAAAAAAAGAGAAAGAATGTTGAAAATAGTGTAAGGGAATCGCTAGAAACTAGATATTAGAATCTGCCATTCCTAACGGGCTTAATTTGTCTTTTCTTTTCTTTTTTCTTTGTGTTCATTGAAAGAACGAGGAATTCGCGCGGAATCTTGGTTTTTGTTTTATTTCGCTAAATTTTTGCGGCTTGGGGTTTTTAGTTCAAAGGGATATGCTCAAACTTCATTTAGTATTTTTCCTAATTTTGCGTACTTAGGAGTTGTTTATTTTCGCTCCAAGTCAACTTTGACCATGCATGTCCAGAATATTCGCAAACCGGTGCAACTTTAATTAGCATTTCATTGTTGATGAGGGAATGCTAATGTTCATCATATCTTGGCTTTTGCAACATTCAGGTTTAGGGTTTGACCGTTAAGACCACCGATCTAAATCTCAACCATGATTTTCATTTCACATAATGCATAAGATTAGGGGTTTTTTTGGACTTTCCCGACAAACTTTTCCGGCAACGTTCCCGTGGACACCTATCGAATGCCCTTATACCTACCATGACCGTTTCCGCAGGTTAAGTTATTGACACTGCGGTTGGGACCGACATTGGTTGGCCACTTGGCGGGTTCGGTGTGAGGCTAGGAAGCCATTGTTTTCAATTTCAGGCGCCATGTTTTCAATTTCAGGCCATTTGTTTTCAGTTTTGAGGCCTTCATATCATATAATCATATTATCACATATCATTCAAAACTTTGGACTATTATGCCTCATATCATATAATCATATCATCAGATCAATTATGATGCATAAGTAAAATGAAATAAGAAGTTACAACTCAAATACAAATTGAAGTGAGTAAAAACTTATTAAAATGTTACAACCCAAATATGAAAACAATATTTAAAATTATATTACAACCAAAATATGAAATGATTAATGAAGTGCAATGAGAATATTTAAGATTATTAGAACCCCAAACTGCAAGTACCCTATCAATCCCATTATCATCTTTCTTGTGGGCTTTCTTGCAATGTTGCCACACCAGATTTTGGGGCTTTCCTTCCCTCCCACACAACCTGATTCTACTTGTGATTGGGTTTTGTTTTTCTGTTTTGTTCGGGATTGGGGTTCTGTTGGGTTGAATGGAAGGTGCACTTCCTGAGGCATTAGTGTTGGATTGGCTGACTCCATCATATCCTAAAAACAAAGACACCATAACGCAAAAACAATCACACACAACCTAACCAACCAGCAGATTACACACACAAAACACAATAACAACCCAAACCAACAAGCAGCTACAAAAACATAAAAACACACCAATAGATATACAAAACCTAACCAACCATCAGCTACAAAACAGAAAAAAAAAAAAAACACAATAACCTAACCAACCGAAGACTGACACACAAAACACAATAACAACCTGACCAACCAGCAACTACAAAAACATAAAAACACACCAATAGATTTATACAAAACCTAACCAACCATCAAGTAAAAAACAAAAAAAAAAAAATAATAAAACACACCAGGTTGTTCAAATCGAAAACAAAAACAATGCATTGATTAGATTTCAAATTATGCTTCAATTTTGATTTTTATTTATACCTCAATTCAAGCAGGAACAGCTACCACAAGGACACAAAGCGGGAAGGCTCGCAAGCAACACAAAAGCGGAGCACAACTGGGGTATTTGCCCGCATTAAGAAACATAACAGATAAGTACAAAACAAACCATAATTCATATTACAAAACCCACTAAAAACTCTAACTAACATAAACCCTAATCATCAAAACCCCCAATTAACAGAAACCCCATTCTAAAATCCCCAATTGATTTCATCACTGAACAAACCCCAAATAAAACCCTAATTCATTTTATCCTTTACAAAGTAACCCATGAACGTTCGAAGCATCATAAGCAGAGAAGAGAAAAGGGAGAAAGAGAGGCGAAGAAAAAGAGAGAGTAGAATAGAAAGAGAAAAGGAGATCCACAAGAGAGACAAAGAGGTAAATTTTTCTTACCAACCGGATCGGAGGAGAGGAGAGAAGAGAATAAGACTAGGTGAAGACCTCGTCGTCACACAGAGGCGAAGATATCGCCGGATTGGAAGAAAGGAGAGAATAGAATTGGAGGAGAAGAGAGAGTTCGAAAGGGTTTGGCAAAATGAGCTGAAATGAGAAAGAGAGTTGGAACGGTTTGGCGAAGAGAGAGTTCTTGTGATTCAGTGTAGCCCAATTTCATTATAATCCCATAGAACTCTCCATTATAACCAATAAAATGACACGTGTAATTAAAATAATAAATAATAAATAATATATATATGTCGGGTTCGTGATCGGGGGCGGTTTAGGGAAGTGGGAACCCTTCGTCCCCGGCCTCTTGAGCTGGCTTATCAAAACTAGACCGACGTTCACTTTGGTCACGTGGTCACCACACGCCCGCAAAAGCGGTCGAAAACCGCCGATTTGGCTTTTGCGGTACAACCATAGGCCTACATAAGATAGTGTTCAAATTGTATGTGAAGAAATACACGTACACACACTCTTCATAGATATGGTATGTTTTGCTTAGTTCGGGAGCAATGAGACTCATGAATTTTTATAGGGCTAGGCCAAGTTTTTTGTAAAAAAAATTATAGAGGAGAAATATTATGAACGCGTAAGATGTCATCGCTTTGAACATACCTGTCGCTTCCATGCATATAGAATTAAGTGGCTCCATCCTTAATCAAGTTCTCTACATTGTACAAGATGCATTAAACATATTTAATGAATTGAACAAGAATGATAATGAGGATCGGAGTTTAAGTCCTAGGAATTGAAAGTATCAACATTAGATGCAAAGGTGCATCTTTGTTATCTGATTTACCACTTTTTTGAAGAATGAATAAATAGTTTTTCCTCTCTTTGTTGATCTAATATCATCATATGACATGATATCCTAACAAGAAATACTAGACACCAAAAATCATATATGCTAATTAATAATTCAAGTTGCAAAAATAAAACATATATCAACAATCTCCAAAAGTTTTCACTCAAAACCCTAAATCATAAAAACTTAACAAGTAACAATTAAAATTGGAAATTGAATTTTTTTTTTAAAGAGAAAAATTTACCAAGATTGAAGAACCCCTGAAGATGGGTTGGTACAATTTTTTAGAGGAGGAGAGCTATTTCATCTAGGCTATCAAGGTTTAAATATAGCGTTTTGGGTGGCTAGAAGAAATTTTTTGATGTTTGCCTCTCTGTGGATGTAGCCCAAATATTAGTACAATTAGAATAGCTCAAGTTGGTAGAGCCTTAGCATGAGTTATGCTTCTAATCAAATTTATATAGATTTGGATTGATGTTTATTATTTTCTATATGCTTCAGGAGTGAACTTATTTAATAGATGACTGAGCTATTATTTACTTTACTTAGATTGGGCTATCATTAGTTTATTAAAAAAAAATGCATATGTGGGCTAATATTTATTTGAGTAGGAATAAGCCTATAATAATAAGCTAATGTTCAATATATTTATAAATGTTCCCCTAGGCTAGAGCCCACTCTAGTCTAGGCTTAGCTCATTTTAGACTAGCTCACTCTAGTCTAGGCTTAGCTCCGCCCTTGTTGAGAGAATCATTCTAATGTTTTCATATCTAAATTCATTGCGTGAATAATAACTATCTTTTAGCCTAACAATATTTTCTTTCTCCATCCCCTTTCTCTTCTCCCTTGATTAACAAAAACTTCTTCTATAAATGAAGACCAAAATATTTGTTATTGTAATATGTTGGGGAACCCAGACTTGATAGGAATAGGATAGTGTAGAACTGTCAGGATTTAAAAAATCAATGGTCACTAACAAAAGTGATGTAGCTCACTGCTATATGGCAAATGACAATGCATCATCAAAGCAACCAAGGCTTGGTGTGAGTGGAGCACTAATGCTTGCCTCAAAATTTTGTTTTTTTTGGTTTGTTTTTAAATCCAACAACTTTTGCAAACACGATCCGTTTCTTTTACTTTTCGTTCACTTTATTCGCCCATTATTTTCAAGATTATTGGTGCAACTGATTTCACGTGAAACATGTAGAGAATCAAGATATGTCTAGGTGAGACGCTACCCTCTCGCCTACCATCGAAACAAAATGTGAGTTTGACATTTAAATGACAAAATTTTGTTGCAGAATATCGGTCTGTGACACTTTGAGACTTCTTCCAATATTTGATAAGACTCCTACACATGGTCAATAAAAGTTCTAAAAGACTTAAAGTAGAAGGATTGCATAAAATATGAGGCATTTCTCTTAATAACCACTCCTTTTTTGTTTTCCTATCGTTCCTATATATATATATATATATATATATATATATATATATATATATATATATTTGCACACAAAGCATAGTGGTGAGGAAAACGTATGAGGCTCTCCTCCCTCATCCTAACGTTTTCTATTTTGGACAACTCAGACTGGCATGATTGAGGCCTACATCAGAGAATATATATACGATTTCTCTTTTGGTTTCAAAGCGAAATGATCATGTCCGAACATTATTGGACTGGTTAAGTTCATAGATCAATGACTGATTAGCAGAAAGACTATAATGAAATATTACAATGGTGAGTTATAATGAAAGAACCCTTAATAGCTATCAAATCATTTACTACAGAAAACGAAATAACGACGGTGTGATGCTTTGAAACCGTCGTAAATCGACCGCCATCTTTTGGAGTATTAAACTACGACCTTTTTCACCGTTGTTGTTTATTTGTAAAGACAAGGGTTTGAAGTAAAATTGTTGTTGTTCTAATGTAAAGACGATAGTCTTTTGTTAAAAACCGTCGTTGTTTTTGGGTAAAGTCAACAGTTTATAAAAAACTGTCATTATTTATGATAAAGACGAACAGTATTTGTTAAAGTTACGTCATTTATGAGTAAAGTCGCGGTATTTTGTTAAAAAGCATTATTGATTGTATATGAAGACTACAATATTGTGTTAAAAACGGTCATTGATTATATGAACAGACCACGATTTTTCAAATAAAATCATCATTTTATTATCTTTAAATATGTCGTATAATAGTTCCCAAGCTATTACATTTTAGTTTTTTGTTTCCTATGATTCTATACCATGTGTAATTTTAGAGATCCTCAACTGGTTATCCTTGAGTTGCTACATGCCATGCCACTGCCATTTATTTTGGGTTGGAAATTGATTATCTGGCCCATTTCGCTGTCACTTTGTTGGCACTAAACTTTAACGGATAGAGATGAGTGCAACTTACAAGCGATGAGGACGATCTAGTGGATCGATTGAGTGATGGATGCCGACTCCCTCCTCCTTAATGCTGATCCTAAATGGAAGGAAGCCGAGACTCGTAAGGTCTATGGAACCCTGAACCAGCCTAAGATCCTCCGATGCTCAAGTAGGATTGTTTATAAGAGCTCTGCTGGTTGACCATATAGAAGTATCAAAGTCAAGCTGAAAAGTCTTACCCAGGATTGTAGTGAAGGGGCTTATTTATAGAAGGCATTTGTATGCTCCTAGTACTCACTTTCGATGTGGGACTCGTGGGAGGGCCCTATGAGGTTCACACGAGTCCTTACAGATTTTGGGCGGGTGCTTCAAAGTTGATTCTCTGAGGATAATCGAGGGGATACCGATTGTAGGCCGTATCTTGGCCTAGCGATCTTTTGCTGCTTTGAGACAATATCATCGGTAGCCGATGCTGATTGTCGGGGAGTTTAAGTGATCCACGTGTCAATGGATGAGTGGAGGATCAGATATGGTACAAACACACTTCATGGCCCCAATAATCAAGGGGGCTAATGTTGAGGTTCAAAAATCCAAGGCTAGACCCAAATATATTTCTAGCCCAGCAGACACCTAACTCGGGAAAAAACCAAACTTGGGTACGCAAGAGTTTTTTCATATGCGCTTGCACACGTGCCATGCCTAGCAAATAAGCAACACGCCACGTGACAAGCTTAAGTGGGCCCAAGCCACGCGGAATGCCTGGGCTTGCTGAGCGGGTTGTGGTATGGATGGTTACGAGTTTCATGAGGCCCATTGATGAGCCGAGAAATGGAAGTTCAGCCCGCTTGGGAGCCCCAAAACTCAAGCCCATTTCTTGAGCCCAAATATGTGGGTAAGCATAAAAGAGAAAAAAAAAACCCAATACTCTAGAAAAACTAGCCCAAATACTCTACGAAAATTAACCCATCACCTAAGGAGATTAGCCCATTCTTGGCTAACCCATCACCTTAGGAAAGCCCAAGCAACCAAGAAGAAAATATCTGCAATCTCCAGGCACATGGCCGGAGACAAAAGCCTCGACAAAAGCCAAAGCTGCCTATGTATGTAGGCAGCTCGGAAATCTCCAGCACATGACCAAAGACAATTCTCAACACAAGCAATCCAAAAAACCAAAGGATACTTGAGCAAAACACCCTTCAAACCAGCGTACATGCCCATTTCTTCCCCCCTACTAGATCTAGCCATGAATATGGGAGGAAAGAATGAGAGATGGTAACCAAAGATAGGAGAAAGCCACTAGAAGCTGCGGAAGGCTCAGAGCCTCCAAAAATCTTGTCTTTGAGTGCTTGGACTAAGGAAGATTTCACAAAATAGGGATGAATTAAAGAAAGAGAAGAGAAAGGGGAGGGAGAGACTTGGCAAAATTGGAGAGAACCCATTAGGGTTTCTTGGGAAGGAGCTTCCAGCAGGCTATAAAAGGAAGGTACCTCATACCCATTAAACTCAACCAGAGCAGTCAGCAAGCTTATTCTCTAAAACTGCTAGAAACTTCAAGCCCAAGTGTCTTCCTTTCTATCTCCTTCTTCTTTATCTTAAGAAACACACATTCAGGAGAGCTAGCTTCCCTTTCATCTTCAAAACCTAGCAATTTCGTGCACTATTCATCCTTCTTCCCCATTTTCCCTCATGGCAGAATTGTTCAAGTGCTTGACAGAGTCTTCGTCAAGCCGCCCAAAACTACTCAACACACCCAGGTATACCCCCATCTCTCTCTCTTTCTTTAATAAACCCTCTTAGAATCTTTTCCCTCTTTCCTTAGAACCTCTGTTTCTCATAGGAAATCGCAGCTCTTTCTTCTCTTTCTCTCTCTCTCTCTCTCTCTCTCTCTCTCTCTCTCTCATGCTAAACTCATGAATGTTCAGTCTCCCATGCCACAAGCTTCTCATGCCAAGCCAAGAATTTATCTGCAAGCGACTGTTGGTTTCATTGGTGAAGAAGACCAAGGTGTTTGATCGGTGCATATTTATATATCATTTCGTACCCTTCTAGCTTATGATTTGGTTATGTTTTTGAGTTAAACTTGTGCTTTTAATCCTTTTTGTGTTTATCTTTCAATTCATTGAGCTTTAGGTAACAATGATGGATTTGGATAGGAAATGATACAATTCATGCATGTTAAGGCCTGATTTGGGTGAATGGAAGAAGAGCTTAAAGACAAACTAATTTTGGCTACAAACCCTTGCCAGCCTAGTTTCGTAGGTCAACTTCTTGGCCTTGGATCAGCATGCTCTGGGGCTCGGATGAGGTGAAGATCTTCATGAAACTTGTTCCAATGGGTGTTTAGTACAACATATCCAAATCTCAGCCCAATTGAACATATGTGGAGTACTTAGCCCGTCCAACACTCAAACTTGTTCCAGGAGGATTTGCAGCTGTTAGCTTTTTGCCATGTGCCTCCTTTTAGCCATGTGCCTCATCCCAACTATAACTGACTTTGTACCCAACATAATGAGTGAAGTAGGGAGGCATTCCAGCTATGAAATTCTAAAGGAGCAAGTTGGTACATGATGGAGCTATTAAAGAGAAAGCATGTGCATGCATGTGAAGCAAAAAGAAAGAAATGAAATGAAATGAAGTCAATTCCAGTCTCTGTTCGGCAGCCAACTT
Organism: Prunus fruticosa; assembly: GCA_018703695.1. Classification (NCBI taxonomy): domain Eukaryota; kingdom Viridiplantae; phylum Streptophyta; class Magnoliopsida; order Rosales; family Rosaceae; genus Prunus; species Prunus fruticosa. Next base: position 34,475,812 of record CM031917.1, read on the forward strand.
GCAAGGCCCAAAACGCACACTTGTACTGCTCAGATGAGAATGCATTCTTCATACAAGTTGTTCCAATGGGTGTCTAGTATAACATATCCAAATTTGAGCCCCATTGGATAAGTGTTGTAACCTCTCGCATTCCTACACCAAACCTGGTTCAGAAAACTCATTTTTTTCAGCAACCAAAAGGCAATCACATGGGTTGGCAGCAAAAGGCAGCCACAATTGAACACATTTGATAATCCCATGTGAAGAAAGCTTGAGGTGCAGCAAAAGAAGTATGAGATGCATTTGATTCCAACCACACTAACATAGACAAGATGAAATGGGAGTTATGGGTTGTATTAAAGGAGGAATGGTGGTGTTGAATTTCATCATGATGTTCCTCCATCTTAGCCCTATAAATAGAGAAGTCTTCAAGCTTCATAAATCACACCCAAGGGGGGAGCTCTCAAACACTTCTCTAGAGCTCCCCTCCCCTTCTCTCCCTCAAATTCTCTTAGTTTCTCTTTCTAGTTTTCAATTATTGTAATGAAATATTTGTGCTGAAATTCAACTTAAGTTTTTTTTTTGTTCCACTTTACTTTTCATTGTTATGTAAATTCTTTTCTTTAGTTTCAAGTTTGATTAGTTTCCAAGTTTCAATTATGGTTTTTGTTCTTATTCATTATGCTTATAAGTTAATATGCTAGTTTGAATGATTGATCACCATTTAGGCTTGCATGTTAGCTATCTTGGTTTGAATTAAGATTAGACACCATGCTTTAATTCAAATTGAACTATGAATAGGAAGAGTATGTATGGACATTCAACAATAGGGATTAGATACATGCTTGGTTGTTTAAATTGTTCTTCTATGCTTAATGGGTTCCTAATGCTTAATTTTAGGTTAGACAACAAATGATCAAATTAGGGAATTAGGAACACAAGGTTATGACCAAACACCATGGCTTAATCATACTTTAGCTAGAATCAATCCGTTAATCTAATTGAACTTGGGAACTTATCTGCTTGAGTTATTTTCTTTTCTTCCTTTCTTATTTTATTTATTTTCTTTTTTATTTCTATTTTGTGTAGGGGAAACAAATTGGATCATTCAATCACCAATCCTCGTGGGATCGACCTCGCACTTACATATGCTATACTACGAAACGGCTCGTGCACTTGCGAGTATCACAAGTTGAGGATGCAGCTGAATTCATTTTGGTGCAGCTCAATTTCAAAGCAACAGTGTTTCCTAAGGCTCAGCTACCATTTCGAAGCACTCTTGGGGTCAAATTCTTGAACTCAGACATAAGGGCGAGTCTAGCCATTTGCTCTTTACAGCAGCCCATGCCTATTTGTTAAGCTGCTGGAACGAAAAACCCCTACATAAATTGCGACTATGCTGGGATTCAGGCCGCTATCTTAACCAATAGCCCCAAGAGGAAGACCAGAAGCAATAGACCAGAGAAAATAAAAAAGATAAGAACATTTACTTTTTTTTCTCTTATTGGCTATTTACTTTGTAGAAGACATGATATGGATTACTGACATGCACCCTGTGTTTGTATCTTAGATCTTCATTCCCAAACAAAACAAGACCTTGCTTGGAGGAAGAGAGAGAAATGAGGAAGATTAGGAAGAGAGAGAGAGAGTTGAGAGGGCGCCGCGAGAGTTCGAGGAGTGAATGTTTTCAAGCTTGGGGGAAATCTAAAATATTTAGGTCTAGAGAGAACTCTCTTAAGGAGCTAGCATGTTTTAAAAGACGATGTTTGTAATTTACAAGCATCGTGTTTTAAAAATCAAGACTACAGAAATTGATTTTAGTGGTGTAAAAGATGGTCTACTACGAGATTTGTAAAACCGTCGTCTTTTAAAACACAACGACGGTTTTAAACTTCACGTCGTCTATTTGGTGTTGTGATTTTACAATTTTGTAATAGTGATAGCTATTATCACGGCTGATTGAACCTCTCACGACACCCCCCACCATAAACCCCCATTATAGAACCTCCCCCACCCAAGTAGTGCCTTAGAACTAATTTGGGTTTCTCCAATTCCTAGTCAGGACGAAGTAGACTAACAAAAATTCCACTTGCAAACAAAGAACGACTTTTTTATAAGGACTTTGTTTGTTTTCTTCTTTTGGGATAAAGTACAATCATATTTTAAATTGCAGAAAGTAATGATTTTAATATTTATTTGAGATATTTAGTCATATACCCATTCTTAGAACTAATAATATAGATAAACCATATATCATTGAGTGTTTTGGGTTTTTTTTATAAGATTTTGGGGTTGGGTTTGTTTTAAGAAATCAATGGCGGTTTTGTAATTAAAAGAAGTTAAAAGCCTTTTTGTTATGTTGTAAATGAGCTTTGGGTGTGTTTCTAAAGTCATTTTTATATAGGGTTTTTCTATAATTTGGACTCCTATATTTGGTATAATAGTGAATTTCCCTATTTATTTTGCAAACTAAGTTCAGGGAGAAATGAAAATAGTAAAAACGACAGGAGAATGGACCAAGAAAATAAACCATTGTTGGCATGGCATCCATCAATTTATCTCTTGGCGATTGTTGTGTGATGTGGACCAAATAATTATTACAACAATAAAAATACGTAAATTTATACTAAGAGTATCCACAATGGACTCCCTAAATCATATTCTCAAACAAATTTTATGAAAAAATACAACTCCAACCATGCTCTAGATCCACCTCCTAAAATAGGAAGACTTCTAGAATCTCCTAAATCTGAGTAGAGAGAAAGAACTCTTAGTGGCTCCCTATAATTTAATGTTGCTTTGTTTTATGCATATTTTAAACTTTTAATTATTTTGTATAAAGGTTGAACAATTATATTGAATTAAGAAATAATTATAGTATTTATGACTCTTTAAAATAAGGAGTATGATTGGAGTTCAAATTTTATAGAAAGCTCCTAAAATAACTTTTGTGTGTTTTTAGTTAAATTTTAACTTAAAAAATAAGGAGCATGGTTGTAGATGCTCTAAGTATTGATTATGCCTGAAATTATTGAATGATATAATTTATGAAGGATATTGCATCGAGAAGCAATACTAACTTCAAAACAACCATTTAAACATCCAACTATAGGAGCATCCACAATGGGCTCCCTAAATCACATAGTTAGACAAATTTTAGGAAGGAATTGTAAAAATGCAACTCCAGCCATGCCCCTATCCACCTCCTAAAATAGGGAGTCCTCTAGGAGCTCCTAAATTTGAGGAGAGAGAAAAGACTAGGGTTTAGGGCTCCCTATAATTTAATGCTCCTTTATTTAATGAGTATTTCAAACTTTTATTTAATGCTAACTATTTTTTATTTTATTTTTTACTAGAGATGAACCAATCAAAAAAGAGTTATAGCAATTATGACTCTCCAAATTAAGGAGCATGGTTGGAGTTGAATTTTTTTAAATAGCTCCTAAAATAGCTTTTTATATTTTTAGCTAAAAAATACAGAGCATCATTGTGGATGCTCTAAGACAACTTTTAAGTCCATTTATGACGATGATAGATATGAAGGTTTTGATTATCCAAATAATGATGATACACATGAAGTTTTGTGCTTACTCACTCAAAAAACATAATCGGTGACAAGATGACACTTTTTACTTTGTAAATTCTTTTTTATTACAAATATATTATGTAGGAAGTAGGAGCGAGGAAGTATTTTCCATTTATTAAACAACAAAATTGAAGTGAGCTACAGATTCAGAGTTTGGCAAAAACAGGCTTTCTTTTTTGGGCGTGGGCAGAGACAGCCTCACTTAAATCATCAGATAACAACATCGCTGAATTCCACGTGGCAACATAATCCAAGCCTTGCTCCACATTCAGCTCCCTACTTCTCTGCAACACTGCTTTCGTCCCTCTAACCGCAAGTGGAGATTTCAACCCAATTCCTGCATACACTTAATTAAAATTTAAAACTAAAAAAACAATAATTACTAATCATAATTTCATTGTTTCGGGAATGACAAACTTACCCTCAGCGACGACACGTACGCCGTTATCCAACTCCTCCCTGGACCCGAACACTCTAGAGACCAGGCCCAGCTCCTTAGCCTCCGAACTCGAAAAGGTCCGACCCGTAAGCGCTAATTCAAGCGCGTTACCATACCCGACGATGCTGGGTAGCCTCTGAAGCGTCCCGAGGTCCGCCGTGATCGCCAAGTCCACCTCTTTCACCGAAAAGAACGCGTCCTTGCTGCAATACCTTATGTCACAGGCGGTCACGATATCAACACCGCCACCGATGCACGCCCCGTGGATTGATGCGACCACGGGCTTCCGGCACCGCTCGATCGCCGTGACCGCCTCCTGCAGTTCCTTGATTTCTCTACGGAACTTCTCTCCCGCACGGCCTCGGTCTCCGGAGACGAACTGGTCGGAGATCGATGTTAGGGTTTTGAGGTCGATTCCGGCGCAGAAGTGCTTGCCGACGCCGCTGAGAACGATGACGTTGACGTCTGGGTTTTGGTCGAGGGACGAGAGGGCTCTGGGGAATTCGGTGAAGAAGTCGCGCGATAGAGCGTTTCGATGGTTTGGGCGATTCAGGTAAAGGTAGAAGACGGCTGAGTTTGGGTTTTCTTGAACAATTTCTAGGGTTGTGTAGTTCGCCATTTTTGTTTGTCAATACACTAGCTAAAGTTTGAGAGGAGAGAGAGAGAGAGAAAAGAATGAGAAAGAGGGAAGGAAATGAAGATAAAAGGTCAACAGATTTAAGTGATCCCGATTCCCGATGGGAAACGAAAATTTTAAGAGAAAAGGATGAAAATGAAATTTTGACAAAAAGAGGTCCTACCGGGAGTCGAACCCAGGTCGCTGGATTCAAAGTCCAGAGTGCTAACCACTACACCATAGAACCTGCTTGTGAGAAAACGTGCTTTATTTGTTTTTATAACAATGTACATTCCGCATTGCCAATTGTGTCGGAAAGTTGTAATATGTATTGAATTACTTCATGTTAAATTAGGAAGTGAGAAAACAACCGTTCCAACAGTTCAAACCAGCAAATTCAAACTAATTCGAGTAGTGTAATTTAAACTAAGAGTTTGTTTGGGAACGCTTATGCACTTCTATTCGTAAGTGCTTCTATTAGAATATGTAAATTTATTTATATAAAATCTAAGGAAGCACTTGCAAGTAGTTTATGAGTGCTACGCTTTTATGACCGGAATCACTTATAAGTTTTTATGCCAAATGCTATTAGAAGAGCATTTGGTTGTTAGGAACCGCTTTAGCCCTTTAGAAATTCTCCCCAACATAATACCCTAAACAAGTGTAATTTTGGAATGAATGAACCAAATTAAAATTAGTTTTGTTCAGTTTGGTATATATCAAAGCGCTTTAATTGAACCGAACCAAATTGTACTGTTACTTCTTGGTATTTGGTAATCGGGATAAATAACTAAGGAAAACATAACAAAAGATAAAAAGAGTTTTGGACTTAGGTCTAACCCGCCAAATCCCTCAATAGTAGGTTGGTTTGGTTTGTTTTTCCTCTTTATTTTAGCTCAAAACTAATCAAACACACCGTTCAATGGTTGATGGTTTGATTGTAGTTTGGTAGTAAAAGTGATCAAAATCAAACTGTTGGGCAAACTAAATTTTTTTAATCACATTTTAATACAAGTGATTTGTATATATCATGTCAATTAATAAAAGGTTAATTGTTGCTACATTATGTGATATTAAAATGTGATTGAAAATCTTGGTACTCTTTTCGAATCTCGCTATCTCTCTTTTTATTATTTTGCTACCAAATCACAATATTCCCCCTCTCTTTTGGGATGAAAAATTAGGCCAACAAAATTGAAGGAAAATAAGAATATAAAGATTTAGGCAATACTTTTGCATGGATATTTGTATAAACGTCACATGAACTTATACATTAGTTTCAATTTGTCACGTTAAAGAAAAATTTAAGCAAAATGTCGCCTTAAGTTTTCAAAATCCATGATTTGTCACTTGACTTTAACATCATCCAATTTTCCATCCATTTTGAAGGGTATTTTAGTCTTTCAAAGCAAAAGGGTTTACATAGCTCTATATTTAAACTATATATATAAAAAAGGGTTTACATATTGGAAAGACTAAAATACCCTTCAAAATGGATGGAAAATTGGATGATGTTAAAGTCAAGTGACAAATCATGGATTTTGAAAACTTAAGGTGACATTTTGCTTAAATTTTTCTTTAACTTGACAAATTGAAACTGATGTATAAGTTCATGTGACGTTTTTATAAAAATCCATACTTTTGCATTTCTAAACTCAAAGTCAACAAAAATGATTTAAATTAGTTAGGTGGCCTAGTTTGAAAATTTGGAGTCGGACCTCATCTTACGTTGGACCCAGTCATGAATTCAAAAAGGAGAGCTACCAAAAGAGAGTATATTATGTGCCATGCACGTAATTCCAGTATTGAGGACTCATATATTTACAATGATCAGATTAGGGCGCAAGCAACTAAGACCTCCTGCTTGCACTGCACGTAATCAAATAATTTCAACATATCTTTAGAGGACATGCTTTTGTGATTTGAATCCAATGATGTTGGGCACATACAGCTGCAAAAAGAAAAAAAATATATATTTTGATCAATTTGACCCCAACATGATCAAAAGCGCTCAACCCTCTTCCTTCCCATTCCTATTCCTCAAGATTATCTCATTCGTCATGGTGTACCTTTGCCTTATCTCTTTGGTTTGCTATGACATGCCGAACTGACTCCCACCAACCGCACGATATGAGATAATCTAAGATATAAGATATATTTGACTGAAAATTTCTGAATGTCGTAAACGCATCGTTCTAATGACAAGAAACTAAGGCCCCGTTTGGTTGCTAGGATTGAATTGGAATGAATAATAATCTAAATTTAAGACATAAATTGAATGAAGAAATTTGGTCCAATCATGAGTAATCTTGAGGCTTCTCATCGACCAACCACAAATTAACTAATGAATTCATTAATTAGTCATGAGTAATCGTGACGAATCATGATCATCCAAGAGTACTATCCTAATCACCTATCATGACGAAGCTTTTTAATTCCTTGATAAAAATTCAACCCCAAAAGCTTTACTCATATAGGAGGATGTAGCTCTCCTATTTCACCTCCTATCATTGAAAAATTTGCCACCCTAGAACTACGTAATTTCCAGTAGGGTGTAGGTGGCGTTATAATTAGATTTTTAATTCCCATTTTTTATGTTCAGAGAAAAGGTTGACTTCATTTCAAGGTCGACAATGCATGAAGAAGAAAAATCATGGGAATATTCTTCATGTTTGTCAATATGTACATGTAAGCATTCTCTTTTTCATACTAATGGCAGCTTTAATGTTATTGATGATGAGATCGAAAACAAATTGCAATCACTCATGAATGATGAATCATACCCTTTAATGTGTTCGATTTCTGAAGATTCATGAAATGATAAGGCAAAATTTCAATATGGTGGGGTGGGTGATAAATGCCAAAAAAAAAAAATGCAAATTCAAGATTAAATTGCCAACCCTTTTGATCAGATCTATTCTGTACGGTAAGGAGCTAGCGGGTGATAAATGCTAGTATATAAAAAACGTTGCCATATTTGATTGAATAACAATACTTGTGGCAATGAATGAATGGATATGTCTATATCACTTGCATTATTGGTCTCTCATGATCAATGATCTCATGAGATAAAAAAGCCAAATCACATCTGGAGGCAAGGACTCTTACGTCATAAAGCCACCACACTCACCAAACATTTGGCTTTTAGGAGATAGAAAGAAACTTTTCCTTTTCATATCCTTTATATTGTCAAACGACTCCGATTTTCGTAGACCTCAATTAATTAGATTTTAATAGTTCGAAATTGAAAAATTCACGTAATTAATTTGTTATTATTATTCTAATTACGTACCAAGTCTTTTGAGATACGGATGTGTGTGATAAACAAGTTTAGCGGCGATAATATTATTAAAAAGGGTAAAGCATATACACGATTTATATATTTATTCTAGGAGAAGAAAACATGGCAATCAAATCACAGATATTCACGTCCTATAATAAACCAGCTGGTACATATCTGTGTGTCCAAAGGCTCCCATCCACCAAGCAAATAATAGAGGCATGAAGAATGAATAACAACATCATAATTTAATATTTTTGTCTTAACTTAAAACCTCCCTCCCTCTCATAACCGCAAACAGTATGAAAACGCTGGGCAGCCCTTGGAAATTTGATTACTTGAAGAGGAAAAAAGTCATGCACACTGACACTGAGATCCCCGATGCATACGAAACCTGATTAATTGCATGAACAGTGAAGAAGCTACCCCCGCTACCAAACAATCATTAACGGCCTATATCAAAGGCTTTGCAAAACAACATTGTCATTTGTGTGTGACTTGTGAGAACTATAAAAATGACAACTAGGGCTGACGCGGCAAGGCGTGTTTCGTTAATGCCTCAGAATAAATGGAGAAACGGCTCTCAAAGGCAGAGGAAGGCACTCTGTTTTGGAAATGGAGAGATGAGATAGGTCACGTGAATGGTAGCCCTAGCTTTTGCGCTATGAGGAGGAAAGTCCTGTTTTAGTTAGAGCAAAGCCACTAATTAAGTTCAACTACTCTTTCTCAACGAGCGTGGGATTCATGTTATGGTAAAATTAACAGCCCCTCTAAAATTAATTAATAAACAACCATACAAACCTAAAAATCATCTCTTCCTGCAAACGTGGGTTAGGTTAGTTGGCTAGGGCAGTGAATCCGTCCCCTTGCACCTTAGTTGGCTAGGACAGCGTGGGATTTAAACTACCGCTTGTATTAAAAAAGAATCATCTCTTCCTAATTCATTTTAGGGTGATATTAATCAACAATTAACAATGGGGGTTGATCCTAATGCCTATCAGAAGTGCATAGCTAGTGTGGTGAGTGGTAGTTCTATTGGCACGCGATGGGGTGGGGTACGTGTGGGGCTTTTATTTGTGGTTCAGTGAATGAGTTTATGGTACACCACCTACTAATCCTCCATCTGTCATGCAACCAGAATGAGTTCAATACGCACACCCCTTACTTATTTCTCCTCTCTCTTTTTTTCTTTTTTCTTTTTTCTTTTCTTTTTCCCACTTTATGTGTGTATATAAACAAAGCTGCGCAAACCCATCAACCATCCTCCTTACCAATCACTACTTCTCCATTCATTTTCTCTCTCTGCATGAGAATTGAGAATTGAGAGAGAGGAAGAGAGAGGAAGAGAGAGCTCTAGGGTCACTCATATCATCACCAACTGAGTCTAAGCTTCTTCTTCTATCCTTTCAGTTTTCATTTTGTGAGATAGAGAGTTTCACTTTGAGTTTGCTATCATGGGTGCACTAGCAGACAGCCACCATCCTTGGGCATTCACATTTGGTATCCTAGGTAAACAAACATGCATTATACTTTGAGATATATATTTATTTTGACAAAAGTCATATCTCTAATGCACGAGAAGGGGAATTCTAACTGCCTTCGCCAATTGGCATGATTCGCATCTTCATTCTTTGATATGTATAACATCTTCCCTCAGCTCTCAGTGTGATGGAAACTGGAACGTTATAGCTACACTAACTTAATTAGCTGGGTGTACCAAAGTAATGAGCAAGACAAAAATATGATGCAGGCGTCATATATATATATATATTTGTTGAGTGTCACATACACTTGTATATGTTATTGCCATATTCTTCTCGGTTATGAGTCACCTTTATTTCTTAGTTGGCATTCGTTCATCTTTGGCAATATCCAGAGGAGGAATTTAAATCCACACAGCCATAAATTTTCTAAATTTGACAATATTTTTTATTCTATTTCATTTACGGGTAAGTTTTTATATTTAAGTAACATTGTAAAGCAGTGTTATATATCTTGGATGATCAACCTTTCCTCATCACTTAGATAATTAGAGTGTTTTTTCTTTCTTTCTTTTGTTGTAATCTTGGTTAGTTTAGAAATTTCATTTGAATGGCCACACTTACATAAATATCTAACAATTTACAAAGAAGTGACCGGTTGATAATTAATATAATTTCTTTTTTATGACAGGAAATGTAATCTCGTTCATGGTTTTCCTAGCTCCAGTGTAAGTGACACATACACATATATATTTAATTATTTATTTTAAAAAGGATACACACACAGTTATATTTATTTAAATATCTTTCTTCTTTTTTTGGTGGTTTGCAGGCCGACATTTTATGGAATTTACAAGAAAAAATCAACTCAAGGTTTCCAATCGTTGCCATATGTGGTAGCATTGTTCAGTGGGATGCTTTGGTTCTACTATGCGTTGCTGAAAAAGAATGCTATGCTTCTCATCACCATTAACTCCTTCGGAACTGTAATAGAAACTATCTACATCGCCATGTTCATTTTTTATGCACCAAAGGATGCCAGGGTACGACACTTAATCATTTATTTCATTTGCGTAACATAACATAACGTAACGTAACGTCTTAATTAATTATGTTCTGATTCAACAAATAATTATTTTGTTTTTTTTTTGCAGAAATTCACCCTGAAACTATTTGGTTTTATGAACGTGGGGCTCTTCTGCTCGATCCTTGTCCTTTCACACTTTGTTGTGAGAAGTGAATACCGGGTCCCAGTTCTTGGCTGGATCAATGTCGCCATTTCTGTCGTTGTTTTTGCTGCCCCCTTAAGTGTTGTGGTAATTTTACTTAACTTAAATATCAATCCCATATAAATTAGAATTACTCTCTTTTAATTTATTAATTTAGTTATATATAAATTGCAGGCACAGGTCATCCGAACAAGGAGTGTGGAATTCATGCCATTTTACTTATCATTTTTCCTTACATTGAGTGCCGTAATGTGGTTTTCTTACGGTCTTTTCCTCAAGGACATTTGTATTGCAGTGAGTAAACATAATTTATTTTTTATTTTTTATTATTCACTTAATTAATTCATTAGTATATAATTAACAACTAATATTACTGATCATTTTCCTCTCTGATTTTTTTGTTTGTAGATTCCAAACGTGTTGGGTTTTGTTCTGGGGTTACTTCAGATGCTGCTCTATGCAATCTACAGAAACCGCAAACAGGTGATCATAGAAGATGATGAGAAAAAGATACCAGCTGCTGTTGCTGCTGATCAGCACGTGAAAAACGTTGTCGGTTTAACCACATTAGCAACTTCCGAGGTTCATCCGGTGGATCCTCCTCCGCATGACCACCACAAAAGCGTGGAGGTGGATGCAGGCCCTCACACTCACACTGCTGCAGTATCATGTGCATAATTATATATATACAAGTCATGATGAATATCCAGCGTGGCTTGGCTTCAATTCTGCTCATTATAATTATTATTATCATAATTATATTAATAATAATTATACTTAATTGTGATATGAGAGTATGCCTATGATTCTATGATCAAGTTATTAACCAGAAATTTGACTTAATAAATTAATTAATTACCACATGCCGTATAATGTGATGTGATGCATTGGCTATGGCATACTGCCCATGGACATTAACCACGGCTTAGTATCAAGGATTGTCAAAATTCCAACTTGAGAGTTTTTTCAACATCGAGAAGAGATCAATTGTATATTCTTTTCCGAAGTTCAATCAAGAAAGAACAAGTTTTAACCGTGGCGAAATGTATGCTTTAATAAGGATAAGAACGGCACTCAATTTGCGGCTAGAAAGAAGAATAAAGTGCAAATTAATCCGGTTTCTTTGGGACATAAAGCAATTGAACACATGCATGAACGCATCACCAAAGAAACATGTAAAATACTCGATAAAACTGTGGTTGGAAAAGACTGGAGTGCAGATATTCATTTTTTTTGTTGACAAAACACTACTAGCACGAGAGACAGAAGAATCATATAGCATTACCCAGACGCGTTTACTCTCAAAATTTTTAAATACGTCCTGTTTCTTCTGTTCTCATTCTCCTAGAAGATAATGTACAATTTCCATTTATGGGTTCCTTCTTCTTCTTCTTCATGTTTGGATAGGAGGAAAGGAAAATAAAAATGGTTAAACCAGGAAACATGTTGGTCTGCTGAGAAAGGAGGCAAGGAACTAATGGCAAAGATGGTGCCTTGTACAATATGGCACTACAAATTAGTGCCATCAAAACTGCCTTGTGCACTCTGTCGTCTTTTCTCTCGCCAATTCTCTCCCCACATCTTGGCCTCAGCAACAGCTCGTTCTCTATCCAAATCCCGGTTGTTAAGCATCCTCGCGGTTTCCTTCGGGGAATCGTCCTTCTCAGAACCATCTAAATCCCATCTGCGTCCAGATCCTCCCCCTTCCTCATTCTTCAACATCCTTCCACCTCTCTCATCTCTGTGTCTTCTCTCATCCTTTTCTCCAGAACCTCTGTGGCCATGCCCTGAAGCCGTGTTAGGGTCATATGACTGGTTGGCTAGGTAAGACAGAGCAGTGACCACATCCCCAATGACAGGCCGTGTGGCAGCCTGTTCCTGGATGCACATGGATGCCACAGCTAGAGCTTGGTAGAGACCCCGCATTGGATACCGACCCTGCAGTCTTGGATCTGCCAATTTTGAAAACTTCCTTCGATCATTGAACAACGGACGTGCCTGCATAGACATAAAACCACTGCTGTTCAGTTATTTTCACCAACACAGAAACCATGCTTGGCAGCCCCACAGAGCCTGCACAACAAGAAGATAAGTTTCAGGCAATTATGCTATAAGAAACTAAGTAAAAATTACCCATGTGATAAGGTTCTGTTCTCCATGGGGACGGTTGCTATCAATGGACTTACGTCCAGTAATCAGCTCCAGAAAGACTACCCCAAAACTGTAGACGTCAGACTTTACTGTCAATTGTCCAGTCATTGCATACTCGGGAGCACAATAACCGTAAGTGCCCATCACCCTGGTCGACACATGTGACTTGTCTTCGGTGGGACCAAGCTTTGCAAGCCCAAAATCTGAAAGCTTTGGGTGAAATCCTTCTTCCAGCAATATGTTGGATGATTTGAAGTCCCTGTAAATAACTGGAGGGTTTGCCTTGTCATGCAGGTATTCCAATCCTTTGGCTGCACCAGAAGCTATTTTCATTCTTGTGTTCCAGTCCAATGGTTCCCTATCAGCTGGAAGATCTGCACAGGAATCAACATACTATTATAGGTGATTCATTCAAATCGTTTGGATACAATTCTGTTAGATTATTTGCATCTTTTAAATCAACATAAGGAAATCACCATAAGCAATATAAACAAATGTTTTTCTTTTTCCTTCTATTTTTCACTGAGATGGCATTTGATAAAAGAAAATACTTATATTTCTGTATGCAATACTTCAAAATTCACCACTCATTCCAACGTTTTAAATATTCCCTCATTTTTTTCTTTTTAGAAAAAGAAACCTTTGAAAAAGCACTTCCACATAGCATGCATCACATGTATTTGCCATATTTGCAGAGCTGTTGAATGTCTAAATAATTGAACACCGTAAGGTGAATCCATGACCACTATTCACTAGTTGACATTAATGAAACAGAAATTAGAAAGTAAAAATTTCATAATGCGAGAAACAGACAATAAGCCAAAAGAAGAGGGGGAAACAAAAGGAAAAGATACCATGAAGGTGATCTTCCAATGATCCTAAGGGCATAAATTCATAAACAAGAAGCCGCTGATCTCCATCAGCACAGTACCCAATCAGATTCACTAGGTTGGGGTGATGCAGAAGACTGAGCATGAGAACCTCAACCAGAAATTCTCTGGTACCCTGAAGTCCATTCCTATCCAACTGCTTAACAGCAACCACCTGTTAAAGCCATAAAACAAAGTTAAGAATCCAAAATCATCTCAAACATGTCACATGTGGTAAATACTGTGAAATCATGCTGCACATCCACGACCTATTAGAAATGTCAGAGTGAATCTGCAGTCTAAACATGTAGACAAAATTGCAAAATAGCACAAATGCTAACTGGAGGGGTGTGTGCAATAGCCACCCAATGAAAAAAAAAATATTCAACAATTTGTCATCCAAACTTTACTTTTGCGCTAATGTGGCACCTCTGTCACGTTATGTGAGAATTTACGTCAAAATTCATCACGTGACTTGCACGTGGACGCATTTTCAAGGGCATTCTCGTCAATACCTCACCCATGAAAAAATATAATTATAAAATAAAATAAATTCTAAATCTATTTGAATCTAAAAATAAAAACTTGAGATAATATAAATAAATAAACAACTGAAAAGATAAAAGTGCAGTCCCATGGGAGATTGGAGGGAAAGATAAAAGTGCTCTCAAAGTCCAGGTGGAATTTTTGCAAATATTTCATAATTCATGATGGATATCATAAGCATTGTATAACCTTGGCGTTTTGAGATGGATTGGAAAGTATGATATGGGACCAAGAATTATAGCATTCTAGATTCTGAATGAGAAGTTTAACAACCGTGCTTTTCTCTTTTGTTTTCTAACAGTGTCTAATAACCATCCTTATGACACTGAAACCTCTAGAATCTAGCTCACATTATAGCCTCGTCATTGGTAATTTAGTTCTTTTTTTGTTGTTGAATTAATAAAGCAAAACCTAGCAGTCTTTGTTAGTACTTCATACTGCTATAGAATATAATTGCTAAATTTTTTTTTACTATTTTTGGTATACTGATTCCACCAGCTTACTAATGTTCTATATGTCACTCATGTTTCCTGTACCGATTGCCTCATTTGCTTCATTTCAAAAACTCAATCCTGTAATACCTGTTCTCCGTATAAATAACAGATCATGCAACAGCAAAAGAATTTACCTGACCACTACTCTCAAGTCGCCCCTTGTATACACGCCCAAATCCTCCTTCCCCTATGAAAGACTCTGGCCTGAAATTCTTTGTTGCAGTCACAAGTTCACGAAAAGTGAAAATCTGAGCAGCAATTTGTACCCCAGGTACATCCTTGAGATCAGGCAATTTAGACCCCAGGTCCCTTCTGGAGGCCCCATTGCTTCTTGATCTCATTCTGTCTGCTCCTGCAAATACAATTGTAACAAATTAGTGTAGATCCCTAAGTATCATATCAGTCTCTCCTAGACCTCCCTGATCAAGATAGGAACCTGAGTTCAGCAAAACACTCGAAGCCAAAGATCAAGTGGATTTGCAACAAAGGAAACTCAATGAAACCACAATCCCAATACGAAATGACTGAAATTTGGCATGTTCTAAAACATATAAAGGACAGGTTATAAAATTCAGTTGTAATGTATTCAATTGGATGAAATTATGAATATCTATGTTAGTTCTTCAATTATGCAAATAAGCTACAACTTGGGACACCACCACTGGCTACCAATCAGATTGACCTGAACAATCAAAGTCATCATGAGATCTAATTTTACAAAAGATAGGAACACTCTTTATGAACTATGTCAAAATCTGGTGGGGTCTACCTAAAACATATCCAATTTAGAACTCACAAACTAAATCAAACAATCAATCATGCAGCAAAGTAATATACAACAAAACCAAATAACTAAAAGAAGAAGGCATCCTCAGCATGTTCTTCATAAAAACGAATGAATGAGAAATACCCAGATCAGATCAAGCAACAAGACATTGAAATTACCAAATAATAAGGATTTAATGAAAGAATGAAAACTGCCTACAACTAACCAGAAGGCAATCTGGAAATGTTAGAAGAGACCGTTGGTTGACCCTGCTTCTGGTCATCAATTTCATTCACTGGATTATTCAGCTTCTCTTCCTCCTTCGAATCGAAACAAGGGAAACAACCCATTTCCCCAAATCAAAAAGCACACTTATTTTAAACTCGTTTCCAATCCAAAAAATTGAAGGAGAAAAAAAAGAAAGAAAATTTATCCCAGATGTATCCAAAGCTCAATCAGAGTTTGGTTTTCCAAACCCAGTATTACAACAACCCAATCCGAAGCCCATTCAAATATCTGGGCAACTCTCCGTCTTTCTTTTCCTCTTTGTTGAAACGATC
The DNA here is from genome assembly GCA_018703695.1 of Prunus fruticosa. Classification (NCBI taxonomy): domain Eukaryota; kingdom Viridiplantae; phylum Streptophyta; class Magnoliopsida; order Rosales; family Rosaceae; genus Prunus; species Prunus fruticosa. The sequence continues at coordinate 34,491,808 of CM031917.1, forward strand.
AGGCAGATGCAGACGCTATCTAAAGGACAAAAGCAAACGAATCTAAGTCCACAAACACCAAAAACGATAACAAAGAGGAAGAGAATGAGCGAGAAGAAAAAAAATTCCCAATCCTTATGGTGCGTAAAAGAATCTGATAATGGGGCAGTGAAACAGAACTAAACAAAAAGAGCCGGCTTTGTCTTCTCCTCCTACTGTACACGCCCAACAACAACACTTCCCTCCCTCTTTCTCTCTGAGGAGACTTTGACCAAATAATAAAAATGGCAACTCTGTATCTTTCTTCTCTCTAAATTTTCGCAAAAAGTTAAATTTTAACCGAGCAAGGTAAATCTTAGGTGTTTGGTTTTTCAGACAGATGAAGAAGCCAGCAACGCCTCAGTGAGGTCCAAAGTTCGAATCCCACATTGTGAAAAACATCCTCTGGGGAGAGTCAAATCCGTTCAGGTCTACGACTTCCTATTACCAAAAAAAAAAAAAAAGAAGCCAGCAACGTTGTAAAAGTTAGAAAAATAAAAGGCTCAAGAACAAGTGGTGTGGATGGGATGGGAGCCGGTTAAGCGCAAAAACGTGTCAAATGGCGGGATTGGCGGACTACACAAAGACTGTACTAGTGTAGGCTTTTGTGCCAAACGGGTCCGGTTCATGGGTTGGCCCACAACCACGCGGGAATATGACATCCGTGTGTGCCTCCATTTACACACTTTCGCACCAACTTGAGGTTTCGTCCATTAAGCATGTTGAAGAAGATAATCAATTTTTTTTAACTTATCAACTACTTAATATAATAAAGGCTTTTTAGGAGCCACTTGAGCTTTAGTCCCTCAACTCCACTTTTGTATGTAACAAATTTCCTGCACTAACTTGTGTTACTTTTTTCCATCAAAATGAGGGGCAAATTGATCCTTTTAAATGTTTAGTTGTTTTTTTGTTTTTTAAATTAATTATGATATTATCTTCAAAAAAATTTGGGTCTATCTTGTATGGAATATTTTTAACACGTTAATCCCTAAAAAGAAAATTTCTGAATCCACCATTGTGAAAGAGTTCGGGTGATGACAAGAAAGATTGATTAGCATATCTCTCTCAACAAAAATGTTCCATACTTGAGAGATGCCACACGTCTGGTCTATAAAATTTTGGACTTGTGCTATACGTTTGCCATGATGATGATGATGATGATGATGGATGGATGGATGGTAGAGAAGTAGAAATAGCATAGCACCGACAATATTCGAATGGCATGCATAAACAAAATGGGAATGAAGGGTCATGATTGATTGCTGCAGCTTAAGATTCTAAATCGTGCTAATATATCCCAAATTTTATTATTCCTGTCAGACTACAGTGAGGGTTCCTTTCTGACGTTGTCAGATTTTACATAGGAAGGTCCTTCATTTTTTTAATTTTTCTTTACGGCCATGGCCGGCTGCAAAAGTAAGTGTATTGGGCCTTGGCTCATACATAAAGAATTTCCAAGTTATTTTTTTTTTGTAAAACATTTTATTAATTTTCCCCGTGGGCTGTGGCTAGAGGTGTCAACGGGTCGTGCCCTGCCGGCCCGTCCCATTTAAACTCGCGCTTTTAATATTTTCGTGTCTGTGTCGGGCTACCCATTCGATCCCGGCCCGAAGCCCATGTCCATATTCAAACGGGCCGGGCCAGGCTTGTGCCTTACTCCTGGCGAAAAATCAACCCATTTAATTTGAATTTTTTTCACTTGATTTTTTTTCCACTAGATAATTCAAATTATAAACATTAAAAATATAATTAGAGGCAAGAAATTATGAACTCTTTGAAAACATTAATCAATCAAACATCCAAACAATATGAAAGGACGGAGGGCAAAAAGTGTCCAACTCCACAAAGTCCACTTGTACTTTACATTTTTAAACAACTTATTATTTTATATGTGAAGAAATGTTTTGCTTTGATTATAGGAGAAGCGTATATGTCATATGTATTGATTAGATATCAAGTCCAATGTTGTTTAATTAATTTGTAGTTGATATGTTTAATTAGATGTAATTTGTAGTTGATATGTATTGATATTTTTTTTAAAAAAAAACATATAAACAATGACATTAGATGTCAAATTATTGCATTTTGACTTTTTGAGAAGAAAAAAAATGCTAAATGGGCCGTGCTTGGGCTCGTGTTTGGGCTCGTGCCGTGCTTGAAGCGGGCTCGGCTAAGCCCAGCCCATGTCGGGCCATGGGCCGACCCGGTTCAGTTGGACCTATTTCTTGATCCCGGCCTGGCCCAGTTTTCGTGCCGTACCGAGCACGACCCATTAATATCGTGCTCGTGCCGTGCCGTGCCTTATTTAAATGGGCTGGACTCGTGCCGTGCCGGGCCGGCCCGTCTCGTTTGACACCTCTAGCCTGGCATTGCGAATTTCCAAGTTGTTCGATCTTAATAATAAGAAGGGAAATTTGCATAAATACCACATGAACTTTTAAGTATGTGCACCATTACCACCTAAACTTTTAATTTTTATTATTAACCACCTGAATTTTATAGAGTGTTGCAATGTACCACCTATGTCCAACTATGTTAAACTTTCCGTTAAGTTTAAGGACAATTCCGTCAATTCACTATAACTAAAAGACTTAACATTTTAAAACTAACAAATTTAAATAATAAAATAATAACCCTAACCTAATTATCGTTCCCCACCCCTTCCAACACAAATTCTTCCCCATTGCCTAGTTGCCGCCCCACCCTCTGCATACACCCTACTTCATATATATCTCTATCTCTCATTAGTCATGGTAACGTCTAGAGATGGGATTCCTTGCCCCTACTGATTAAGGTTTTTTTTTTTTTTTGGGTATTATGCTGTCGCTTTATGCTGGTGGTGGCTTGATTGATTGGGAGGCTTGCTTGATGTACATCTCTGTATGCTATTGCCCTTTCTTGTATGGTTTTTTCATGTATTTCCGTTTCGACTTTTGAATGAAATTTCACCTTATGAATAATAATAAAAAAAGAACATAATTGAATGCAAAATTAATTTAAAGGTTTGAAGATCCATGAAATCCATCTCCCCAAAAGCCTGGATATATGTAGAGGGTGGGGGAGGGGTCTACTGGGAAAGGGGGAAAGTTGTTGTTGAATGGATGGGAGAAACCGTGGGATAATTTAGGTTAGGTTTTTAATAAAGAACAAAAATTATTATTTATAAATTCTGTTAGTTTTAAAAGTGTTAAGTCTTTTAGTTATAGTGAATTGACGGAATTGTCCTTAAACTTAACGGAAAAGTTTAACAGAGTTGGACATAAGTGTACATTGCAACACTCTATAAAATTCAGGTGGTTAATAATAAAAATTAAAAATTCAGGTGGTAACGGTGCACATGCCTAAAAGTTCAGGTGGTATTTATGCAAATTTTCCTAATAAGAAATTTGTAATTCAAATGATTAAGAATATGAAATTTGTAATTTGATCTCACTTGTTTAAGCAAAATAAAAATAAAAAATAAAGAAAACGAACATAATGCATTGGTAATTTGGTAGGTGAAATGGATGATAGAAATGCTGGGAGATTGGGCCATCCCTCCCAACAGGATGAAGTACCATTGTCGATGATTATTTGCCTGTACGGTTTTGTTTCCCAATGCGCATGTGCTAATATTAATACTCCTCCAAAGTCAAGCATGGTACTTGTTGGGATTTAATACATGGGATTGTAACGTGTATCATTCGTAGTCTCGGATGATATTATGACAACATAACTCCTACTTGAGGAGAAAATTGGAATCTTGTTACAGTGAAACCAGCGAGAGAGAAGAGACCAGCGACTCGTGCTACAGTGTAAAAGCTCCAGGCTACAGTGAAACTTGCAGGCTCCAGGCTGCTTGCAGACTCGGATCTGCCTGGTCATGGATGACGGATCCCTGGGTCCTCACCAGACCTCAGGTTCCTAAAACGCAGCCGTACTGCAGTTGCGGATGATACAGAAAGTAACATGAGTGCTGACCCAGATCCCATTCGGCCGCTTGACCCCATCCCCGATCCAACGATTAACACTGCTGCTGCTCCGGAGCTTCCGAGACACTCTCATGAATAAGGTGCCTCAAATGTTGAATTTGGGAGTGGATATTAATAGCTTGAGTGAAACCCATGTGGAGCTCAACGATGCTGAAGATGTGCTGATCTCTAGAGGGGACCGTGGCCCAAGTATAAAATTCTCTGAAAGAGCAATGTCTCAACTTTGTAAACCTTGGCAAAATGCATTAATCATTAAGTTGTTGGGCCGATCCCATACTTATAATTATATATGCTAACGAAACTGCAGCAGAAATGGAGTCTCAAGGGTGGATGGAAACTAGTCGACCTGGTTAACGACTATTTTGTAGTCAGATTTGACTTGGAGGAGGATCTCAACTTTGTACTTACAGGGGGACCTTGGATTGTTGCAGGTCAGTATTTGATTATGCAGAAGTGGGTACCTGGCTTTTGTCCTGCCTCCTCAAAAAAATTACCAGAATGGCTGCCTGGATTAGAGTCTCTGCCATCCAGCTAGAATGTTTTGATGTGTGGGCTCTTAAGAGAATTGGGAACCTGCTGGGGAAGCTATTAAAAATTGACACCCTTACCACTTCTCAAAATCGTGGTAAGTTTGCTCGCCTCTCGCATTGAATTGGACCTATCTAAGCCACTTGAGGCATTCCTACAATTAACGATGTCTGGTATAATATCGAATACGAAGGGCTACCGGATATCTGCTTCTTGTGTGGGAGATATGGACACAGTAGAAATAAATGCGATATGACAAATCGACCTGCATCAGACAAGATTGGTGAGGTGCACAATACAGAGAAGGCTATCCAGCATGGCAATGACTCATACATGGGCAAAGATGCAGAAATGGCCAATGAGAATGATGTCTTGGTTAGTGAAGGATTACGGGGCCCCTGGATGATTGTACCTCCAAGAAGGAAAAATAGAAATGGAGGAAAGGATTGGAGTGGCAAACCAAATCCTACAGGCTAAAGATTGGAAGCTCTAAGGCATGAGGGGGAGAGTTCTGGCGAGAAGGATGAAAATGGGATTGAGATTGCTGACCAAGCAAAAGTGGGACAAGCTGATATATTTAAGAGGGATGCTGGTATTGGGCAGAAAATATGGACCAAATCTAAGGCTACTAAAGGTGGACCTCGGCCAGCCTTGAACGACATTTCTAATAACATGCTAAAGAAGAATGGCAAGGTGACTACTGAGGAGAAAAAATGTGAAAAATGCTTACAAGCCCAACTATGGGGCTGCGATTGCACAGGGCAAAATGGCTAATGGAAGGAAATCGGTTAGTCCCCCCAAGACTATGTTTATGCAGATGGATGGATGGGTGAATGGCCACGAGGCTAAGAAGTACGAGGGTGTCTACATTTTTGGGCACCAACCGCCCAACATTGATGACCGTGGGAAGACTCCGAGACTCTGACAGAACATGATGCTACTGAGGGACAACTGCTGGCTGCCCATGAGGAAAGTGTTCCTCATGTGAGAACAGAACTGCCCGAAGACCAAGAAAGGCCTATTGATAAGCTCATAATTTAATACATATGCATGCCCAATTTACTTACTTCTTTTGCTTAGTTTCCTATAATTCTGAGTTATTTGCCTCCCTTTGTGTGTTTTGTAGGCCAAAAGAGCAAACGAGCAAAAGAGCATAATTCATGCAATTCAAGCATGTTAAGGCCTGATTTGGATGAAGGGAAGAAGAGCTTAAAGACAAACTCATTTTGGCTACAGCCCCCTGCCAGTCCAGTTCCGTAGGTCAGATTGTAAGCTTTGTTTCAGCAACCTACATAGCTCGGATGAGGCAGCATTCTTCATGACAGTTGTTCCAATGGGTGTGTACTATAACATATCAAAAATTCAACCTCATTGGATAAATCTGGAGTCTGTTACCTAGCAAACACAGAACCATGCTCACGATGGATTTTATCAGTGCGCAAAACGAGTTAGCAATTTGTTTCGGCCTTAACTTCCTCCTCCCACCTTGGATTGGCCCAAATGATATATGGCTGGAAAAAAGACATTCTGAACTTCAAGTTTGAGTGCTTAAAGTCCTAATTTGATTAAGGGAAGCCCAATTCGTAAGCCCTTGAAGTTGCTGGTCATGCTGACCTTAGGATGAGCTAATGTTTCTGGTTGGATGCTTGGTCATGGTGAGCTAGGCATGAGCTATTGTAGCTGGTTGGAAGCTTGGTCATGCTGACATGAAGATGAGCTAGGGCTGCTGGTGGGATTTATTGGGGAAGTGCATCATCCAATTCAGATTTTCTAATACAAGTGCATCAACCATTTCAGATTTTATAATACAACTGTTGTATGCATTAGTCTTATTGAATTCAGATTTTCAGCTTCCTTAGGCCTATATATAGTGAGGTTTCCCAAGCTTGTAAACACACCCCAAGGGGGGAGCTCTCAAGCACTTCTCTAGAGCTCCCTTCCCTTTTCTCCCTCAAATTCTCTTAGTTTCTCTTTGTATAGTTCTCAATTGTTGTAATAAGATCATTCTATTAAATTTTCTTTGTACTAAATATCAAACACTTTTCCTTTCTCTTCTTCTAAATTCTTCAAATACTCTCTTCTCCAAACACTTCCCAAACACTTCTCCCATTTCCTTCATCAAATTCTCTAAAGCTTTCAAACACATGTTCTTCCAAAATCCTCAAAGTTCTCAAACACAACTTTCCTTTCTTCTCCAAAAGTCTCCATCTTCTCCAAATTTCCCAAACACTTCTCCCATTTCCTTCATCAAATTCTCTAAACCTCTCAAAACACTTCTCTCATTCCTTCATCAAAATTTTCTAAGTTCTCAAACACATCTCTCTTCCATTCCAAAATCCTCAAAGCTCTCAAACACATGTTCTTCCAAATTCCCCAAGTTTCTCAAACACATTCTCTCTTTCTCTCCAAAAACTCTCCATGTTCTCAAGTGTTGTACAAAATCCTTGTTTTATGTTCTTTTGTTTTCATTTATGTTTTGTGTAGGAAAACTGAGTTGGATCATTCAATCACCAATCCCTGTGGAATCGACCTCGCACTTACATACGCTAAACTACCAACGGTTCGTGCACTTGCGAGTATCACAAGTTGATGATGCAGCTGAATCCATTTTGGTGCAGCTGAAATCTACGCAACACCTATTTATGACCAAGCACCAACTAACACCTTCGATACTGTTGAAGGTATGATTATTGGCCTGTAAAGGTCTGACCTATAGCTTCTTCAGTTCTTATCTTTCTTCCTTAATGAATATTGTCTGCTGGAATGTTAGAGGTGCTGCTTGCAGCAAATTTAAATGCAATGCTATGGAGCTTATTCGCGTTCATAGAATGGACATCCTGTTTATCTCGCGAACCTCGTATTGGTGGGCCTAAGACGTTGGCTGCTGTGCAATCTTTAGGTTTCAATTCTTTTGAAATTGTGGATCCTATTGGTTTCTCGGGTGGCCTATGGTTACTGTGGAATTCAAATAAAGTCACTGTGGATATTATTGGCACCAATGATCAAGCCATTAATGCTTGCGTTTCATGGCCTGGTCAGTCCCCTTGGCTTTTAACTACAATTTATGCCAAGCCTTGCAGTAAAATGAGAGAGAAGTTATGGGAGTACCTCAACTTTGTGGCTAGTTGCCACCAAATGCCTTGGTTGCTGGCTGGGGATTTCAATGATATGCTCTATTATGAGGATAAACTGGGGGAGCTGGACCGATGAGAATGAAATGATTGATTTGGGTTTTGCTTGGACCGAAATTTACTTGGACTAACCAAAGGGTCTTCGAGAGGATTGACAGAGCCATTTGCAACTTGTGTTGGAGAAGCTCCTTTCCTGAGGCCTACGTCAGACACCTACCGAGGACTAAATCTGACCATTGTCCCATTAAAATTAGTTTGAATTCCCAGTTCACTTTGTCTCCCAAAAATAGACCTTTTAGGTTTGAGGCTATGTGGTTGAAACATGAGGATTTTAAAGGGTTCGTGACTTATCACTGGAAACATGGGACTGGAAATGCTCTTGACAAGTCTTGTGCTTTAGTGAAACCTCTAAATCAGTGGAAAATCGCTGTCTTCGGGCATTTACATCAGAAGAAAGCTCATCTTATGGCTCGGATTTCTGGGATCCAGGAAGACTCTGTGTAATGGACCTAACGGTTATTTGCACAAGCTTGAGGGTAAGCTTATGCAAGATTTCAATCTCATTCTTGACCAAAAAGCTTTGTTTTGGAAACAAAAATCCAGAGTTAAGTGGCTGCAAGAGGGGGATAGGAATACTAAATTCTTCCACATGACGACCGTCATCAGAAGAAGGCGTAATAAGATTGAAAATTTGAAGGATGACAATGGTCACTGGGTAGAGGATGCTGATGGGATCAAATCCCTGGCTGTTCAATTTTTCTCAGGTCGTTCTCACAGGACTTTCACCCCGCTAATAATCTTTGTCTCCCCAACCTCTTCCCTATGATTGATTTATCTGTGTTAAATGACTTGGGTAAGAAAATTGATATTATGGAAGTCAGGGAGAGCTTATTTAATATTGGTGGCCTTAAAGCTTCCGGGGTGGATGGCTTTCCTGCTTGTTTTTATCAAAATAATTGGCATATCTGTGCGAATGATATTTTTGAGTTGGTTTCAAAAGCTTTTCAGGAGGGCACGTTTCCTCACAACCTCAACCTCACTTTGATCACCCTGGTTCCTAAAGTGAACAATCCTCATTCCATGGCCCAGTTAGACCTATCAGCCTTTGTTGCACTCTCTACAAAGTGATCTCTTATCCTATTGGCTGCAATAGCGATACCCAAGATGACCAGATTTGGAGCTCCACTCAAATGGTGTTTTTACTGCCAAATCTGCTTATAATTTACATTTTTCTGATCTTGGTGAGGCTGACCATCCTTGGAAAGTTCTGTGGAAAATGAAGATTCCCCATAAGTTGAAGTTCTTCTACTGGCTTATGTATCAAGGCAAATTGATGTCAAATGAGCAAAGAATGAGACGACAGCTAACTGGGGATCCTTCCTGGAAAGCTTGTGGTTGGCACACTGAGTCTATTCTTCATATCCTCAGGGGACTGCCCACGAGCTAGAGTGATTTGGAAGAAAATCTTGTTTACTAACGCTCCCCCCCCCAGTTTTTCAGATCTGAATTTAAATCTTGGCTGTTGAGCAACCTTTATTCTTCGGCCAAGGCGAGTGCCACCTTAAACTGGAACACTACCTTTATATACACCTGTTGGTATATATGGAAATGGCGGAATCAATTGGCTTTCAACAACCAAGAGGACCATCCATACAATCCAAGACAAGTTATTCTCTCTACCTGCTAAGGACTGGGTCAATGCCTCCCTTGCTACTGTGATTAAGGTGGATAAGGTACATTCTTTTATCTCCTGGAATCCTCCTGACCCTAATCGAGTTTAAACTTAATGTTGATGGTTCAAGACGCAACTCCTCTGGTTGTATTGGGGCTGGGGGTGTGATTCGTGATGCTTTTGGTAACTGGATTGGTGGTTTTTCTGTGAACCTTGCCATGGCCATATTTTGGATGCTGAAATTTGGGGGTTATACTTTGGTCTTAAGCTTGCTGTGATTAAAGGTATAACCCATCTTAATGTTGAAATGGATGCTGCTGTGGTCGTCCACCTAGTCAAAAACATTGATGGATTGGCCCACCACCCCTTTGCTCCCCTGATTAATGCTTGTTGTACTCTCTTGAAGCATTTTGATAATTACACTCTCCTTCATATCTACAGAGAAGGAAATAGTGTGGCTAACGAGTTGGCAAACTGGAGTTACAACTTAGATCTGGGCATCCTTTATTTGGACGAAGCTCCTGTTTGGATTAGTTCCTTTCTCCTTGACGATATTATTGGTGTAGCAAAAGCTAGATTAGTTTGTCATGTTCCCTTTTAGTTGCTGTTGTGTTCGGGTTTATCCCCTCCATTTTACCAAAAAAAAAAAAAAAAAACTCCTACTTGAGGGGTTGGTGCATTCCCCAGCTCTAGAGTCTAACACAAATACACAAATTCTTCTAGGGGTATATTAGTGATTTGCCTCCTAAACTTATACTTAATTTTCAATTTACTCCATCTTTTTTTTTAATAAAGAAAATGAAGGATATGAACTTTTTTTTTTTTGCCAATTTCTCCCATGCCGTCTAAATTTGCAACATTTCATCCAATTTGCCGTTAAATATGAGGGTAAAATAGTCATTTTGTACATTAAAAATAAATATAAAATAAAAATTGTAAATTCGTAACCGTTTGTATATTTTCATATTTCTCCCATCTGTATATAAATTTCCCTTTTTTTTTTCTTCCCTTTTTTCTTCATATTTCCATTTACTCATCTTCTTCTTCCAAACCCAAGTGTATTCGTAACTCTCTATGTACCCACCATCATTTTCCCTTCAAAAAGAAGGAAAAGACTTATGAAAATTCCACCCATGACTGCAAAGGAAAAACCCTAGCTAAAAGAAAACTCTCTCACTCTAAAAGCTCAGCCGCCCCCTTTGGGGGTTGGTGGCCATTTTCATTTTTCCAACCCGTTCTGTTTCCCCTCCTTTCCCTTCCTCACAACCATCATATCTATCGTCTCTTTCTACCACTGCGTTGCGGTTTTCTTTTATTTTTTCACGCACTTTTCTCTTGCCTTGTTCTAGTTTGGTTTTGGCCCAGATCTCTCCTTACCCTCCTTTCTCCTGGACTTGGTGGCTGATCTTGGTGGGTTCGTGGTTTTCTGATTGTTCCATCAGTTGGTCCGCATTGTGGTGGGCTCTGATTTTGGTGCTCCTATTTAGATCTACTCAGATCTATTCGTTCCCGAGGACTGCCCGTCGGCTTAAGGTCAAGTTTCAGAGGTCCTACTCCATACCGACCCAAAATCCATGGCTCATCTGGATTCCTTTACCTCCCTTTTGATCTGGCCTCATCCTTGGTTTGCAGCTGCAAATTTTAAACGCGTTTTGGCGCGTATTTATTGGAAGGTGTGTAGAGCTCTAGCTTGGGTGCTTGCACCACCTCCTTCTAGGTTCTTGGTTCTTTTCCTCCTGGCCGTGGAATGGGTTTTCTCATTCCTTATTTGTTGGTTGCTGTCCTTTGGATGTATTAGTTGGGTTAATCCTGGATTTGTTAGTGAATCTGAGTGGGCTATGTTTTGAGGGATGTTTGGCTTGGTTTGTGACCTACGGGTGTTTGGTTCTTCGTGGTGGTGATTGGTGGCTTGTCCATCTATATTCATGGAGTTTCTCTTTGCTGGTGGTGCGGCTTGGAGTTTCTCTTTGGTTGTGGTGGTTAGGTTTCATGTGTTTTATTTTATGTATTTTATTTTTAATGTGGGCTTTATGTTGAATGTGTGTGCAAAGCCTCTTTGTGGGCTATATGCCTTTATGTGGGCTAAATGCCTTTTTGTTGGCTTTTGACGGTTTAGTTTTTGGCTCAGGAACATGATCTTCATACTATACTGTACTGATTTTAGCTAGATTTGTTCATGTATATTTTCTGGCCGGTGCTTTTACTCGGCTTTGTTTGTATTGTCCTCTACCCCTTTGGGGGTTCGCAATGAATTGCAACTTCGACTAAAAAAACAAAACAAAACAAAAGACTTATGAAAATTCCTTTTTCACCACAAAAATCTCTGCTATAAATCACCAAATTTCCCAACTTTTTGGTTTTGGGAACTGGGTTTTTGCCCCAAAATTTGAAAAGAAGAAAAAGAATGATTCTTTCCAATCCATTCTTTCTTGTAATTGTAACCGTCTGTATATTTGCAGCAATCCGTGTGGCTCTGTACAAAACTGGGTTGGTTTTTCTTGTGAAGAAATGGTGGAGGCGATTCGAAGATTGCTTCCATGTCTAGCAATCTTTCAAAGTCCCAGAATTTAACGAAAGCATGCAGGAAAATCAGCTTTATGTCAAAGTCACCGACTATCTCAACTCTCTCACCTCCATTGAAGAATCGGATTTCACCAATCTCGTCATGGGCAAATTGTACTCAAGCTCGACCAAAACCAGACCATCGAAGGCGATTTCCTCGGTGCCAAGGTGCTATGGGAAACAGGGGCAGTACAGACATTACAAGCAGAAGGAGATATAGCACGTGTGCTATGGGAAACAGGGGGCAGTACAGACAGTACGTGACAGGACCTGTGAAAGTTTGTTTTTCTTATATATCTTACCCAATTATATATAATGTGTGTGTGTGTGTATTATATATTTACAAAATTCAAATTCCTTTTATTCACAAAGTTCTTGAACGTTTCTTATATTCAAATGGTTTTAATGATTTTCTTTAGATTTTCTTTTAAAATTTTAGTAGTGGTGAATTTGTTCATGGCTATCTAAATGGTGTAGAGTTGGTGTTGGCAAAAGCTTTACATGCAAAAGTTTGACGTGTAAGTTAGTTGTGCTAGAACTTTTCTATTTGAGATTGATTACTCAACAAGTGTCATTCCATTTGATGACTAATTTTTTTAGTATGTGAGCTGGTGGTGTTGAGGAAAAACTTGGAGCAAAAGTTATCAGTTGAAGTGCATCCACCAATTAAAACCCATTGGCATGCCGTCTTAGTATTTACTATAAATAGAGGTCATTGCCTTTGAATTTGAAAACACAGGACGTTGCATAATAGTGCATGCAAAGAGAATAGAAAAAAATTAAAGAGAGAGAGAGAGAGATAGAAAGAAGAGAAAGCAAGTGGTGATCAAATTCTCATGAGAAGTTAGAGGTCGTAGCTTGTGTGTTTTCTTAACTTGGAGCTAGCTTTGGAAACAAGGTAGGGGTTTCTTGGGGGCCTTTTGTAGAGATTGATTTAATTAAATTTTGTGAACAATATATTGTGTGTGATATGATTATTTGATTAATATTCTTGTTACAATTGAATGTTTTTCTTGGAATGTTTATGTGTTCTTGACTGGTTGAACAATGTTGGTACATTGGTGATATTTTGAATAGTTACATTGTTGTGAGATACATGGGATATGTGAAAGACTTATATCATGTCATGGAAATTGGTTGGAGTTGTTGGATTGAGAAAATAATGGTAGAAAAGAGGGTAATGGAAATAGTCTTTTGTGTAGTTGAGTCTAACTCTTGGCAGGTACTAGGTCTCAGGGATCCTCCAGTGCACATGGTTTTTATTGGGTGATTCGGGACTGGCGAAAAGGGAATTAGACAAGATGACTAACAAAAGGGGAATTATGAGACGGTTGAAATGGGTGTTAGTTCATATAAATGGGCATTCGGGACCAAGTGGTATAAGCATGGTATGGGACGTGTGTTGCATCGATTCAGCTGCACCAAAATGGATTCAGCTGCATCCTCAACTTGTGATACTCGCAAGTGCACGAGCCGTTCGGTAATATAACATATGTAAGTGCGAGGTCGATTCCACAGGGATTGGTGATTGAATAATCCAATTCAGTTTTCCTACTCAAAACAGAAAAACAAGAAAGAATATAAATAAAACAACAAAGAAAGAAATGAAAATAACTCAAGCAAATAAGTTCTCATATTCAATTAGATTAACGGATTGATTCTAGCTAAAGTATGATTAAGCCATGGTGTTTGGTCCTAACCTTGTATTCCTAATTTCCTAATTTGATCATCTATTGTCTAACCTAAACTAAGCATTAGGAATCCATTAAGCATATAAGAACATTTTAAACAACCAAGTATGTATCTAATCCCTGTTGTCGAATGTCCATATATACTCTTCCTATTCATAGGTCAATTCAAATTAAAGCATGATGTCTACTCTTAATTCAAACCAAGATAGCTAACATGCAAGCCTAAATGGTGATCAATCATTCGAACTATAGCATATTAACTTATAAGCATAATGAATAAGAACAAAAACCATAATTGAAACTTGGAAACTAATCAAACTTGAAACTAAAGAAAAGAATTTACATAACAATGAAAAGTAATAGCTTAATTGTTTGGTCTAAGTCCATAACCATCCTTTAATTATTTAAACGCTTTAAACAATTAAACTAGCAATGTAAAAACATGCTCTTGGGTTGCATACATATATATGGGTTTAATTCAAGTGGTAACCATATTCAAATAAAATAAATTTACCATGAAGTGAAAACATTTTACTACAATAGTAAATGTAATTGTAGAAACCTTTTAGGCATAGTTACACTTATCATATATTGCAACTATATCCAAAACTATTCAACAATTAATAATGGATCCAAAGTTGATCCACTAGGGTGTGAGGTTAAAGCATGCATTTGTATAATACAAAGTGGTGATCATAATTTTTTCAACTAAGTGAATAATCATGAATGTGACTAGGTAGGCCAACCACACTCACCAAAGTAATCAAAATTAATTTTAGTGTGATAGGTAAATAATTAGTGATATGAATAAATTGATCAACTTTTGCATTTTATATCAAATCACCATCATTTACATCTAGATAGCCCCACACACTCACCAAAGTAATCTTATTAATTTTAGTGTGGTGGGTAAATGTTTATTGACTGGAAACATTTTTGAAAAACTTTTAATTTTATAATAAAACACCATCATCATCTTTTGACCTATTTTGGTGGAAAATTTCACTAAACACAATCATCAAAATTAGCCACCTAACTTATGGATCAAAAAGATCCCATAACAAGAACATCAAGAACACCAAGAACATGCATATGAACTAATATGAATGTTCATGCTATTTTCGGAAAAATCCATATTCCATTTTAACTATCTCATGCTCTTAATATCATATATTTCATGAAGTTAAAATCATGTGAGTTTTAATGCAACTATGCTCTAATATTCATATACATATATGAACACAAAGAGAGCATCAATCATCAAAACACAAATCCGGAAATTCAAAATCCCAAACAACCCCTTTCACTCCATTTGATTTTTATTCAATCATATCAAAATAAATCAAGTATAACTATTATACTTTTAAATGAATTCACAACCCATATATGCATCTCTAAACCCCAAAAACATATCAAGTTCATGACCTATGGCTCTGATACCAATTGTAGGAATTTCAAAACATTTTTCCAAAGTTCATTTGAATATTAAACATGCATTTAATCAAATTAATCGCAGCGGAAGTATATGATGGTTGTTTAAATTCAAAAACAAAACTTCTTCCAAGTATCTTAAGCCATGAACATTGATATGTTTTTCATAAATGAAAATTCAAGAGAAATGATAAGATCTAATTACCCTTGAAGCAATTATATGAACCAATTTGTGTTTGGTCTTCTCTTGATGATTTCCTCTTTGTTGATCTCCTCTTTGATCTTTGATCTTTGCTCCTTGATCTTTCTCCTCCATGTGAGCCACAAAAGTATATGGCCTCTAAGTCTCCACACCAATGGAACCTTGAGATGAGAAGAAGTATCTTGAGAATACTTGGATGCTAGTGCAAGATTCTCAAGATTCGTTTCAATCTAAACCACTTTGAAAGATGAAAGTGTTTCACTCTTGAAAACTCTCTTTTTATCTCTCTTTGATCTCCCAAACCTATTTGGTTGATGTTGGATTGTGTTTGTGTGTCAATAATCTTATGGAAACAATTCCCATACATACTTACTTAAGCATTTTCGGCCAAAACCCATTGGGCTTCCAAAATTGGGCCTTATGACACTTAAACCATAATATTTAGGTGTCTTCAGCCCTTGGGCTTGATACCCAACCATTTAGGTTTCCCTTTAACTATTACCGAGGCCCAAATACGTTTTTACACGTAGTAAATCATCAACATCAAATCAATCAAATTGATTTCCTCATTCTCATTTGTATTACTCAAAGTTAACCATTTAAGGTGTGCGATCCATTAGGTTCTAATTAGCAAGGCAGTGGGAAAATATAAGAACTCTTTCTAACCAACTGGAATTAAAACTCCTTTTTAATTCTTCCTTTATTTAGATCGATCACAATCAATCCTATGACTTCCACAAGACAAGAGTGACATCTAGCAATATATCAAGTCTACCCAAGCTAACCAGAATAGATGAAGAACCTATTCAGTTGGAATTGCAATGCAATACGGTCCTTCTCTTAAACAATGTTTCAAATCATATTATTAGGGTACGGATTAATTATGTCAAACCCCTAATATGATTTACAACCTCATGTGATTCAAAAGAACATGATTAAGAACAACTTTCTAAATCAAGCTCAAAATACTTTGGCCAAAGATTTACTGAATCACATCTTGAAACATTCTCATTCTTTATCGAAAGTAGAGATTCCTTATTGTACATTCACATGCCCCTATGATGAATTAAGAGATCCCAACAACACTTAAGACAAATCTTTTACGGCTTGCCTTTAAGAGCTATCAAAGATCAATAACGCATCACAGGACAACCATGATGCCTCAGGTCTAAGGACTAATTTACATTATTGCAATTATGAGTTCTCGTTTGACATATAGATAAATACTCCATACGAGAATTACGGTTGATCGCGTTCAGTGTACTCATTCACTAATGAGCACCCACATACTTGTATTAGTGTCAACTACACAAATGGTTTGAGACTAACCATCCTCCCAATTGAGCATACATAATATATGCTAATCTTGACGGTTTATCAATGCCCATTTGATAACCTATGATTAGAAACATTTTGGGATGCTACGGTTAGAGATTAAAGGTCTCCCGAATCTAATCTTCTTTAGATTACTTTATCTCTTATTTAACATATATTGGACATTTGTTTCTTTACACGATGTAAAAGATAACCAAATAAATTTGCCCTTTATGTATCATATACGAAATGTATTTTAAGGAGATCACATCAAATGTATTGGCTCTTAGGGCACATTTCTAACAATATTGTGTGCACTAATTTTTGCAACTCATCAGCTTATACACTAGCAATTCTTTTTGCTGTATCATATAGGTTTGCATTTACTTACGAAGACTAGTGGCAGTTTTTTTTTAGTTTTTAAATTCTATTGAAATCTTGTGGGCGTTTTAGCATAGTTTGGAGTTTTCCTAATTATAGTATGCAGCATTCTCATACTTCGTATTGTGAATGTGTTAAGGTGCTTGTTATTATTTTAATTGATACAGTCTATTCATTTTATACTTGACTGCTAACACATATAGTATTTAGTCATTTTATTTACTTTACTTGACTTTTCGATTTACTAGTCTATTTGAATCCACACTAAGTTTTCATTAGTATCGACACTTTTTGGTGTCTGTCATTGTGTGTCTTACGTTGTGCATGTGACAAGTATGCTTATTTTAATATTTAGCATATTTATATTTATATATGTTTTTTAATCTTGTGGAATTATCTGATAAAGGTCCAATTGTTAAGATGGCTGGAATAGAAGGACAAAACAAGAATGATGTGAATGATTGCATGAGAATAATGTTAGCCATTCAGGATATGGCCTTTGCTATTCGTGAGACAAATCAACATAACCACGAACTCCATCAGGAAACTCAAGATGATCAAATAATGAGGATCCAAGGAGAATTTCGTAAGACACATCCACCTGTGTTCAAGGGTGATCCAAACCTTATGGTAGCAGAAGAGTGGTTAAGACAAATGAGGAGAAAGATGAATGAACAAAGAGTTCCTGGAAACCTAAAAGTAACCATTGCTTCTACCTATTTGGAAGGAAAAGCTTATCATTGGTGGGAATCTGTCTTGGCTATGCTTGATGTTGAGATTGCAACTTGGATTGCCTTTGAGACAATATTTCTGGAAAAATATTTTCCTAAAACTATGAAAACCATGAAGGTACGTGAGTTCACTAATCTTTATCAAGGTGATCTGACTGTGGTATTTTCATGCCAATGATGATACTCTGTTCAATTTTTCTGTACTCAGTGTTATGAATAAATTAGCAATGTGGTATTCATCAATTTGAAAGATGAAATTCAGGCTTAGCTTTGCCCTTCTGCACTCTATTACTACATTTTCCTAGACGTAGACATACATGGAATTTAGTTTTGTTTATGTTTGGATGCTTTCTTTATTGTTTTCAAGTTTAATTTCTGATTTTTTTTAACTGTGTATTTTAGGTTCAATTGTTAGCCTTGAATCTGTTTCAATTTATTTAATTGAGTTGTCTTGCATCTGTATTTTTGGCATAGGAACATGTTTTTTTTGTGTGCATGAATCTGCTTAACTCGTTGTTGATTAAATGCATTCATTCTTTTATTTGTTTTCTCCTTTTTTTTTCCTTATGTAGCATGTCTGTCTTAGTTTCTTATTGATGAACAAATGCTAATATTTGGGTTAATTAGTTTTTTTATTGAATAATTATTTATTGATTGATTGACTGGTCTATATTTGTTTTTTAATGGTTTAGAGTCTGTCATTTTGTGCAGAACTAATAATTTCCTGCTCTAATATTCCATAGTTGTGATATTTGATCAGGATGCAGGTTTGAGGCTTTGTCGAATTGGAATGATGATGTTGGAGAAGCCATGGGAGCTACAAAACATGTTTTGTT
Source organism: Prunus fruticosa (assembly GCA_018703695.1). Taxonomy (NCBI): domain Eukaryota; kingdom Viridiplantae; phylum Streptophyta; class Magnoliopsida; order Rosales; family Rosaceae; genus Prunus; species Prunus fruticosa. The sequence continues at coordinate 34,510,279 of CM031917.1, forward strand.
TGCAGCTCCCTTAACTGATACAAGTGAATATATTTGGCGCTTTAGTTGTAATTTTTTTGTTGTTGTCATGGGTTGTAAAATTTAATTTCATAGTTGGATGATGATTGTGAAATTTAATTTGATAGTCTAGATACTTAAAAAAAAAAAACAGGTTATAGTTGAATTTACATAATTTGGGCAAGGAAAACAAAATGGGCTTTAACTGATGAGCTGCTTGAAAAACTGGTATTGTGAAAAAAAAAATATATATATAGTATTGGGCTTTTGAAAAATTCAACAATATTGGGATTTAAAAAATAACTAATTTTGGGCTCAAGCCAGAACCGACCAACAAACCAGAACCGAACCATGTATGTTCGGCTTGGCCCAATTTCGGTTTTCATTTTTGACTCTACCCGACTCCCGTAGTCTTGGTCGATTTTGGCTCACGAGTCAATCAAAATTTGACCCGACCCAAACCGTGCCCATGCCTAAAATCAAGCCTTGTTTTCACACGAGCTTGAAAACCACCGACACGATTCCACACCAACTCAATTCTCAAAAACAGTTCATACTAAGAGCATAAGTAAGCCACTAACTGAACTTCCTCTAATTCATAAATCAATTTATATATTACTGGTTTAGATTATTTTATACATATATATAATAATAAAAATAAAGATAAAAATAAAACAAACAAACTCCGAAGACACTTTTAACCTTTCAATCGAAACTCACATAAAGCTCATTTATAAATATATATATATATAAATAAAGATTTATATTAACTCATTTAAGATAAGTACAAAAATGAGAAAATTTTTAAAATAGCATTGACCACGTGAAATCTTAATGTCAATATCAACAACTTAACTGGAACATATATTTTCCTCTTTCACTCGTAAAACAAACTCATCTACTCTCCACCTAGGTGTACCCCCATTCAAATTTTCTCAATTCCTTTAATATTTCATCAATTCCGATAATATTCCGTCAATTCCAAGTATCCTGTCTGTTACATCCTCGTAGGCCCCGAGCCGCATTCCTCGCAAGACTCAGGGGACCATTAGTCAGCCTGAGCCGCATTCCTCGCAGAACTCTGGGAACATGTATTCAGCCCGAGAACGCATATCCTCGCACCACACGGTTCAGGCGTCTCGGGGGGGGGGGACTCCTGAGGTGGGTTTGGAAACCGTATTTTTGAAACTTATCTTGAAATTCCTCTTATTTCACAAACCATACTTAAATTCTTTTCTCAACTTTCCAGAAATCAGTTCTCAACTACCTTGAAATTTACACTACATACCTGTTGAGAACTAGTGTCCATAATTCCGCATTTTCCCGTACTAAGTATATATATATATATATATATATTAAATATAGATATGCACTTAGATATTTAATTAACTTATTATTCACTTCGAAATCTGATTAACAAACCATTCTGATACTATAGTAATAATTGTAATAGTAATAGATAGCTAAGTAAATAAATAAATAAATAACCACAACCCCTAAAGATTTCACCATTTCCAATAATGCATAAACTTCAAATATCGGAAACAACATTTAGGAATACTATTAAATACTATAATATAATCTCAAATATCAAAATAATAGAAATATTCACAATTAGCAATCTATATATATAAATATATACATATATTTTTTCATTCCACATTCATATAAACCCATAATAGGTTTCATGGTAATTTAATCAATGAAAACTAATAACCTTTAAAGAAAATCCCATAACGAATCAATTTCCAATCTAAACCCATTATACAAGAAATTACATACAATAACATAAAGACAAATCCCAAAATTCCTCCAAAATTAACATAGCTCCACTAACAGTTAAGACTCGTTAATAAGGTCGTTCTAGTACGTTCCAAAGGGTGAAGTTATCTCGGAAGACTCACAGTCAACCGAGGGGTCAAACTATCCAAACTTGGTCAACCGGGCATACGGGGGCCACGACCTCCGAATTCCGATCCGAATTCCGATTCACAATCCGCGAAATCCTACACGATCATAGGGATGTCTAGATTAACATATATTAAATTGGAGTCGATCCAACAGTCCGAACATGTTGAACCCGGATAATGCCTAATATGCGATATCCGGTCGACTTTCAAATGGTATCCAAATTTAAATCCGAGCATACCGTCGTGCTCGGGACGACAAGATGATGATTTTAGGACTCAAGGACTGTCCCAAAAGTGGCCCACGCACCACCACACTCGCTGACATCGCGTGGGTGTCGGCGATTGGAAAATCTCCAAACCGCATATCAAGACTTATACCTACATGATCACCACATAGAGTGGAGCAACTTTTGTTCTTAGACCTACCCTAAAAAATAGGCGGAAAAGGTCGGAATCGGAGGCCGAAAATTGGCAGTTTTTAATCGCTTATTTAACCCCATAAATGCATAAATTTCTCCTATCCAACACAACCAGAAGCTAGAAAGTCTTGAGAGGTTGAGAAAGCATACCTGGATCGCAAGATTTGGTGCCCGAAATCGTTCGAACGAGCTTTAGAAAAATTTCACAAAAACCGACCACTTCTCCTCTTTTTTCCAGCCAAAAATGGTGGCGGTGACGGTTGGGCTGGGCTGGACTGGAAGAGGGGAGTGGTGCGATCCTTTTAGGACCCGTGCCACCTAAAATGGTGGCTGGAGTTGGGCGGTGGCCAGCCAAACGTGGCTGATTATTCAAAAAATATCGAGGATGAGGTGCTCTATGCGAGAGAGAGAGAGAGAGAGAGAGAGAGAGAGAGAGAGAGAGAGAGATTCTGGTTTTAAAAAACCAGTTTTGCCCTTACGTGAATTTGATCGTAACTTTCTCGTTACAACTAGATTTGAGCCCACTACGTGTGTACGGACTCATCTCGAAGTGCTCTACGCAACGGTGCAATTGAAATCCTCAAATTTCTAACCGAACAAAAAAGTCAACTTTTAAATCATTTAAATATTCCCTGGGTAAAATTATCTTTTACTATACTAAATTAATGATTAATTAATAATTTAGGATCGGATTATTACAATACGAGCAGAATGTGATATAGCTAGGGGAGGAGAGTGGCGATGGGTTTGGTTTAGTGTCTTTTTTTTGGGGGGGGGTCAATTTTCCTATTTTTCTTCAATTTCTTTTCAAAAAAATAAATTTTTAAATGATTTAACTGAAAATTGGATAAAATGTTGAAGATTTAGATGGTAAGGGAGAAATTGAGGAAAAAAAGAAGTTCATATCCTTAGTTTTCTAAAAAAAAAAAGGATAGGGGTGAATCGAAAGTTTGGTCAAAGTTCATGGGACAAATCACTAGTATACCCATTCTTCTAGATTGCTAGGCCATTTTAGGATTTTTGGCTTCGTTTGGTGGGTCGGTCTACATATTACTGGACAAACCTAACTAAGGTAGTAGTTACCTTTGAGTCATGTTCATTGAGACCCGTGTCTTAGCTAGGGAAAGTGTGCTTGGTTATTTTGGATTTTAGTCGAGAGGAATGTTATCTATTTTCCCCTCTTACCTTCCTCTTTTTGCCTTTATCATTCAGTTCATCCTATAAAATTCATAATTAAAACACTAGTCCAATTTAGGGCTTATTTGAGTGTTTCTGAATAGCTAAAAGCGTTTTTTGATAACCAAAAAAGTTTCTAACAGCATTTAACAAAAGCACATAATAATCACTTGCAAGTGCTTATACAGAAATCACTTGGATTTTTTATTTTTTATTTTTTATTTTTATTTTTTAACACGATCCCTTAATTAGAATGTATTCATTCGTGTCGGCCCATCAACCCAAGTCATGAATGTGTCCAGGAGAACGACATAGAGATCGAAAATTAAATTCCCAGTATTAGCCCAAGCCTTCAATTGTAATTTGGGCTTGCTTTACATTGAAAAGAAACATTAAAAGCTCCTCCCATGTGACAAACATTGAAAATTGGTAAAGTAGAGAAGGTGAGCAGTCCTCCCAAGTCCAAACCTGAATTTTATTATTTTTGTGCAACTAATTCAACATGAGGATGCAGGGCACGATTGGATTCCCTGGGATAATATTTAATCATAAACAAGAGTGATTGATGCAAAAAGAGTGGAATAGTCGTGGGAAGCACAAATGACAAAGTGCAGGTTAACGGTCAACAGACAAACTTCCACCTCCCGAAAAAAAATTAACATCTCCCCCCAAAAAAATCAAAATCCATTCCTATCTCCGCAAATCTCTCCTTCACTAATTTTGGTTTGCTCTTGTTGTGGATCCTAATTTTCCCACTTTTCCAAAATTCCATTTTCCTTCTTGCAGGGCAGATATCAAAATTAACAGAAATTAAATTTTATTTTTTTAAAAAAATAAAAACTAAAGGAAGAAGAAAACCTTGCCCAATTGCATTGCAACGCAATTTATCTGTCTGGAGAATTGATTTAAGGCAGTGCTTGGTGGGAACAGACTTGATGGAGAAAACAGCGGCGCCTGAAAAGTCCGTCAGTTTTCCTAGACATTCGAGCAAGAAGAACATCCTCTTTTCGAGTCCAATCACACCAAGACGCTACGAAACCATTGATGAAGAAGCTCCACCCGAATCCCAATACCCAGATCAAGACCCCAACTCCTCCAATCAAACAGCCACCGAATTGAACCTCTCCGAGGTTCTAGAAGAAGTCGATCGCTTCCTCGACTCTTTCTCCGAAGCCAAAGAAAATGGCAACAGCGACCCGACGGAGGCGCTGGAGGTTCCCGACTCCGTCGAGTCGCTATCCAAAACGGTCGAGTCCATGATAAACAAATACGGCCGCAGCCTGGCCAGGTTCGGCGAGAACGAAGACGAAGACGAATCATTCATCGACGCCGTGATCCGCATTTCCAGAATTTCAACAATGTTGGACGATTTCTCTTCCAGTTCCAAAACCGGTTTGGCCTTGAACCGGACCAGGCACAGTCCCCTGCAACGTGCCATGGCCCAATTGGACGAGGAGTTTCGTAACCTCCTCCTCCTCGATCAGCAAGATGCGAATGCTGCCAAATCGGATTATAATCCCAGAGAGCTTCTCCAGCAAGATCACCTCCAAGCTCTCCTCCTTCAACAGGAGACGCAGCGGCTCCAGTCACGGTTCGGTTCGGGGACAGCAACCACAACCCGAACCAGACCGCCTAGTTGAGTTTCCTTCCTTCTCCGAGGAGAGTATCTCCACCATGAACAAAATCGCCACCACCATGATCGCGCGGCTACGAGAACGAGTGCTGCATGGTCTCCAGCATCTTGCGGCGCAACGCGTTCAAATCAGCGCTCAACAATATTGGCTACGAGAGCATCAGCATCGACGAGGTCCAGAGAATGCCGTGGGAGTCCCTCCGGGAGAGATCGGTACGTGGATCAGTGTCGTCAGCTCTGCTCCTCCGTCCTCTTCTCGGCGAGCGGAAGCTCTGCGACGCCGTGTTCTCCGGCCACAAATCCCTATCCAAGTCCCTATTCTGCAACCTCGCCCGCGCCGTCGCGATCCAGCTCTTCAACTTCGCCGACGCCATCGTCCTCACGAAGCGGTCGCCGGAGAAGCTCTTCACGATGCTCGACATGTACGAGACGCTCCGGGACCTGGTCCCTGCGATCCGAGACTCGTACCCGGAGGATATCGGGAGAGAGCTGATCTCGGAGGCGGAGGCAGCCAGGAACCGCCTCGGAGAGCTAGCCGTGAGTATCTTATGCGATCTCGAAAACTCGATCAAGAGCGACAACGGAAAAACTCCGGTGCCGAGTGGCTCAGTGCACCCCTTGACGCGCTACGTCATGAACTATCTAGAATACACCTGCGAGTACAAGGACTCGCTGGAGCAAGTGTTCGTGGAATTCGAAAAGACGCACGGGACCCCCGAACGACGTCGTCCCGTTCCAAATGCAGTTACTTACGGTTATGGACATGCTGGACAGCAACCTGGACATGAAGTCCAGGCTGTACAGGGACCCGGCGCTGCGCTTCATTTTCTTGATGAACAACGGGCGGTACATCATGCAGAAGGTGAAGGGGTCTCCTGAGATCCACAAACTGATGGGCGACACGTGGTGCCGGAAGCGGTCGACGGACCTGAGGGGTTACCACAAGAACTACCAGAGGGAGACGTGGGGGAAGGTGTTGCAATGCGTGAACCATGAGGGTTTGCAGGTGAGCGGGAAGGTGTCGAAGACGGTGATCAAGGAGAGGTTTAAGTGCTTCAACACGCTGTTCGACGAGATACACAAGACGCAGAGCACGTGGGTGGTGAGCGACGAGCAGTTGCAGTCGGAGCTTAGGGTTTCGGTTTCGGCGGTGGTGATCCCGCGTCCCGGTCCTTCTGGGGAGGTTCAAGCAGGACTTGGAGGGGACGAGGCAGGCGGAGAAGTATATAAAGTATCAACCGGAGGATATTGAGAATTTGATTGATGACTTGTTTGATGGGGGCAATTCTTCAATGATGAGGAGGAGGACGTGATAATTTTGAACAACGAATTCCAAATGTTTTGATCGATTAATTCATGGCAGGTGGTGGAAATTTTTTTTTATAGAGATGGATTAATTTTGAGCAAATTTTCTGTTTTCTTTGTGTTCCTTTCTGTTAAGTTTTGGCAGATGGGGATTTATGTATCTTGTAAACTATATGTTGGACTTATTTGGGTTTTGATCATGTAGAAATCTCACACCAAGTTTTGATGAAGTAGAGAACTAATAGGTTTGCAAGGAAAGGAGAGCGCCAAATTTCAAAAATCCAATTAGGGATTTGATCTTAATTAAAATTTCACATCATCATTTCTTCAAATCTTTCTCCTTTCCTTCAAAATCTTATCTGCTAAGTTTTTGTATTCTTAATCAAATGAAAGCTCACCAGCTTTAGGCTAGGAACTTTTGATTTGATTTGGGCTTCTATTGTTTTGTGTACATGTTGTGTACTGTTACGTATGTGTTTTGTTTTAGGTTTTTTATCACAAATGGTCCTTCAGGTTTACAAAATTATCACGAATCGTCCTCCAGGTTTTTTTGTGACACTAATAGTCATTCGGGTTATCATCTATCCATCAAAATGGTCCTTCAAGTTAATTTCCGTCAAAACTAACGTTAAAAATCACTGCACATTCGACCAAACCCAACCCTCAGAACTCTGTCCCTCCATTTCCTCCTGGGTCCTTCCATTTCCTCCTTCGTCCTTCCATTTTGGTGCCCCAGTATATAACCCATCTTGGAAAGTAAATTCTAAAGAAATTGAAACAATCCGAGCTCAAGCAAAAAGTTAGACAACAATTACAGACAATGCACGAAATCCCATATGTGCATGAGAGAGAGAGAGAGAGAGAGAGAGATTACAGTGGCGCTAGGTACACCATGAAGGCCACGATGTTACTTGTGAAAATGAAAAACAGAGGAAGAGAGAGAGATAATTCAGAATTGAAAACCAAGCCAAAATTGAAAAGAAAAAGGAACCCAATTATTAATACAGGGGGGGTTGGTTAGAGGAGGTAGAAGAACTAAGTAGCTAGGGTACATAGAACGCCAAAAAAGGAGGCCAAGAGGAAAGCATCAGGGGCTGCCATTCTGGGGGTTAAGCTCTTTTAACTAAGGAGTGTGTGAGGATTTGAGGGCACTCCAAAGAATCAAAGAGCTTGCTCTAATTGTTGCATTGTGTGCCTTTATATAGGAAAGCAGAAGGGGAAAAGAAGACCAAAGAAAAAAAAAAAAAAAAAAAAAGAGTTGAGTTAGCTATGAACAAACTGTATATTTGATGTCTTAAGCTTACTCTACTGTCTTCTTCTTTTTACACATGTTTTTCTTCCCCTAGGTAATCATAATGAATGAGGACAACTATAAGCAATTAGCCAGAAGATTAAGACACTCTGCAAAAGCTTAGCTTGGTACCTGAAGGGTAACCATAATTAGGTGTGAATAAATTGGCAGCCACGTTGAGATTTGCAGCTATAAATGAAGTCTTAGTCATCCTCTCGTTCCGTACCTGGATGTTGAAAACTATTGAATCACATCAGGACTAAAAAAACTCAGGTATTTGATGTGCCATCGATAATGAATTTGCAGGACTTCTTCTATATTTCATATTGATCCATGAGTATGAATTTAGTCTTTCTCTGGAGTTCTCTATTGTTGGTCTTTCTCTTGAGCTTGGATTGTTTCAATTTCTTTAGAATTTACTTTTCAAGATTGGTTATGTACTGGGGCGCCAAAATGGAAGGACCTAGGAGGAAATGGAGGGACAGAGTTCTGAGGGTTGGGTTTGGTCGAATTGGCAGTGATTTTTTAACGTTAGTTTTGACAGAAATTAACTGGAATGACCATTTTGATGGGTAGATGATAACCTGAAGGACTATTAGTGTCACAAAAAAACCTAAAGGATGATTCGTGATAATTTTGTAAACCTGAAGGACCATTTATGATAAAAAGCCTTTGTTTTATGGTTGGCTTGGCTTGGCTTATAGAATGATTCTGACTTGGTAAGAGTGGATTGTGATTTTGAACTTTCTGTCTTATGTTACTCCATTTTCATGAACTAAACTTAGCCTATTGAGCCTTTCGATTGTAATAGGTTGGTTTCTAATATGTTTTCCTATAATTCAATGTGAATGTTCTTAAGAAATTTGGTGATGTAAAGGGAGAATTGCATTCATATGCCAATCATAGATACGATATTTTTTGTTTTATAATGTTAGACATTAGGAAAACAAGGGAGTATTTTATTTTTGTTTGTTTATTTAAATGATTGTTAATTACTATTTAAACCTCATTGTAGTGGTCTCCTCTCTCTCTCTCTCTCTCTCCAGGACGGAACCATGAATTTTTCAACTGGTGGGCTAGCTAAAGTTATTACCTTTAAATCTAATGATATATATTTACATTTTCTATAGTCTTTATAGAAATAAAAATATACATTAAATCATATAAATCACGGTAGTTCATAATTTTATTAACTAAATTTTAAGACACTTTTTTTCTTTTTATACAAGCAATATTTGTGGACGGGGGGAGTCGGACCTAGGCCCAAAAAGCACATATTATAAAATAAAAAATATGTTCAACAACATAATTGAAACTGTACTTATTTTAATGTGTATTTTTATTGATGTCTTGAAACTAAACTCATAAAGAATTGAATTTTATGGACTAGTAATAGGTTCATACATATTGGGCCATGTTTAAAAAAGTTAATTATATAGGTTTGATTTTTTTAATCCCCAAAACTCCCCCTAGGGCAAGTTCCAACCCTCTTCTTATACATTAGAATATTTTTAGAATATCACCGTTGCTAAAAGAAAATGGAAATACATGATCGGTTCATAATTGTATATCATTTTGTACCCTTCTAGCTTATGATTTGGTTATGTTTTTGAGTTAAATTTGTGCCTTTAATCCTTTTTGTATTTATCTTTCAGTTCATTGAGCTTTAGGTAATAATGATGGCTTTGGATAGGAAATGATGCAATTCAAGCATGTTAAGGCCCGATTTGGATGAAGGGAAGAAGAGCTTAAAGACAAACTCATTTTGGCTACAGCCCCCTGCCAGTCCAGTTCCGTAGGTCACATTGCAAGCTTTGTTTCAGCAACCTACACAGCTCGGATGAGGCAGCATTCTTCATGAAAGTTGTTCCAATGGGTGTGTACTATAACATAACCAAAATTCAGCCTCATTGGATAACGCTGGAGTCTGTTACCTAGCAAACACAGAACCATGCTCAGGATGGATTTTATCAGCGCGCAAAACGAGTTAGCAATTTGATTCGGCCTTAACTTCTTCCTCCAACCTTGGATTGGACCAATACTTGTGTGGATGGAAAGAAGACATTCCGAACTTCAAGTTTGAGTGCTTAAAGTCCTAATTTGATTAAGGGAAGCCCAATTCGTAAGCCCTTGAAGTTGTTGGTCATGCTGACCTCAGGATGAGCTAATGTTTCTGGTTGGATGCTTGGTCATGGTGAGCTAGGCATGAGCTATTGTAGCTGGTTGGAAGCTTGGTCATGGTGACATGAAGATGAGCTAGGGCTGCTGGTGGGATTCATTGGTGAAGTGCATCAACCATTTCAAATTTTCTAATACAAGTGCATCAACCATTTCAAATTTTATAATATAAGTGTTGTATGCATTAGTCTTATTGAATTCAGATTTTCACTTCCCCTAGGCCTATAAATAGGGAAGTTCTCTAAGCTTGTAAACACACCCCAAGGAGGGGAGCCCTCAAGCACTTCTCTAGAGCTCCCTTCCCTTCTCTCCCTCAAATTCTCTTAGTTTCCCTTTGTATAGTTCTCAATTGTTGTAATAAGATCATTCTATTAAATTTTCTTTGTACTAAATATCAAACACTTTTCCTTTCTCTTCTTCTAAATTCTTCAAATACTCTATTCTCCAAACACTTCCCAAACACTTCTTCCATTTGAAGGAATTTCAAAATATTTTTCCAAAGTTCATTTGAATATTAAACATGCATTTAATCAAATTAATTCGCAGCGGAAGTCTAAGGTGGTTGTTTAAATTCAAAAACAAAACTTCTTCCAAGTATCTTAAGCCATGAACATTGATATGTTTTTCATAAATGAAAATTCAAGAGAAATGATAAGATCTAATTACCCTTGAAGCAATTATATGAACCAATTTGTGTTTGGTCTTCTCCTGATGATTTCTTATTTGTTGATCTCCTCTTTAATCTTTGATCTTTGCTCCTTGATCTTTCTCCTCCATGTGATCCACAAAAGTATATGGCCTCTAAGTCTCCACACCAATGGAACCTTGAGATGAGAAGAAGTATCTTGAGAATACTTGGATGCTAGTGCAAGATTCTCAAGATTGGTTTCAATCTAAACCACTTTGAAAGATGAAAGTGTTTCACTCTTGAAAACTCTCTTTTCTCTCTTTGATCTCCCAAACCCATTTGGTTGATGTTGGATTGTGTTTGTGTGTTAATAATCTTATGGAAACAATTCTCATACATACTTACTTAAGCATTTTCGGCCAAAACCCATTGAGCTTCCAAAATTGGGCCTTATGACACTTAAACCATAATATTTAGGTGTCTTAAGCCCTTGGGCTTGATACCCAACTATTTAGGCTTCCCTTTAATTATTACCGAGGCCCAAATACGTTTTTACACGTAGTAAATCATCAACATCAAATCAATCAAATTGATTTCCTCATTCTCATTTGTATTACTCAAAGTTAACCATTTAAGGTGTGCGATCCATTAGGTTCTAATTAGCAAGGCAGTGGGAAAATATTAGAACTCTTTCTAACCAACTGGAATTAAAACTCCTTTTTAATTCTTCCTTTATTTGGATCGATCACAATCAATCCTAGGACTTCCACAAGCCAAGAGTGACATCTAGCAATATATCAAGGCTACCCAAGCTAACCAGAATAGATGAAGAACCTATTCAGTTGGAATTGCAATGCAATACGGTCCTTCTCTTATACAATGTTTCAAATCATATTATTAGGGTACGGATTATTTATGTCAAACCCCTAATATGATTTACAACCTCATGTGATTCAAAAGAACATGATTAAGAACAACTTTCTAAATCAAGCTCAAAATACTTTGGCCGAAGATTTGCTGAATCACATCTTGAAACATTCTCCTTCTTTATCGAAAGTAGAGATTCCTTATTGTACATTCACATGCCCCTATGATGAATTAAGAGATCCCAACAACACTTAAGACAAATCTTTTACGGCTTGCCTTTAAGAGCTATCAAAGATCAATAACGCATCACAGGACAACCATGATGCCTCAGGTCTAAGGACTAATTTGCATTATTGCAACTATGAGTTCTCGTTTGACATATAGATAAATACTCCATACGAGAACTACGGTTGATCGCGTTCAGTGTACTCATTCACTAATGAGCACCCACATACTTGTATTAGTATCAACTACACAAATGGTTTGAGACTAACCATCCTCCCAATTGAGCATACATAATATGCGCTAATCTTGACGGTTTATCAATGCCCATTTGATAACCTATGATTAGGAACATTTTGGGATGCTACGGTTAGAGATTAAAGGTCTCCGAATCTAATCTTCTTTAGATTACTTTATCTCTTATTTAGCATACCTTGGACATTTGTTTCTTTACACGATGTAAATGATAACAAAATAAATTTGCCCTTTATATATCATATACGAAATGTATTCTAAGGAGATCACATCAAATGTATTGGCTCTTAGGGCACATTTCTCACAATCTCCCACTTGCACTAGAGCCACATAGCCATGTATCTCATACCCATTATCTATGTATGTCTATCCAGTTATGACTGTGACATAGGCTTAGTGCGTGGATCTGTTACATTGTTTGCAAATGCCCCATTAACATTTTTCTATGTGATTGGATCTCTGATGAGACCTAGGTTCCTTGGCTTGAGCTGTCGCCCCATTGTCATCACACAGTAAAGGTACTTGTGACATTATGGTTAGAACCTCATTTAGTTCGGTAATGAACCTTTTTATCGAAACAAATTTTATTGTAGCTTCTAAAGAGACAATGTAATCAACTTTAGTTGTTCTGCAACAACTACGTGTCCATTCAAAATGAAGACGTACCTTTAGGTGGATTTGCAATCATTGATAATAGATATATTATCCGAAATCAGTAAATGCTTCCACTTGCTACTCTGATGTTCCTCCCAGATGAGGAACATGTCCTTAGTCCTTCTTAAGTATTTAAGAACATACTTGACTGCTCCCAATTGATCAAATCATGGGCTTGATTTATATCTTCTAGTTATACTCGTATAACCGATATCATGTCTTGTACATGCTATGACATATATGAGAATCCTTTTTGCATATGCATAAGAGATTTTTACTCATCTAATGTATCTCATAATGAGTTTTTGGACACATTCTCTTAGAAAAGTGAAGTCCATGTCATACCTGGAAGTAAACTTTTCTTAGACTGTTCCATATGAAATCTCCTTAGCATCTTATTAGCATATAAGGATTGAGATGATCCAATCATTCTCTTAGATCTATCAAGATAAATCTTTATCTCAAGTATGTAAGATGCTTCTTTAAAATCTTTCATTAAGAATGATTTTAATGAGTCACAGCTTCACTGAAGATATCATTCCTATATCGTTTCTGATAAGTAGTATGTCATCTACATACATCACTATGAATACTACTAAACTCCCACTGACCTTTTGTACACTCATTGGTCATCCATGTTTTGTATGAAGTCAAACGATTTGACAACTTCATCAAATAGGATGTTTCAACTCCAAGAACCTTGCATCAACCCATAAATGGATCAATGTGGTTTGCATACCTTATGCTTATCAACTTCAGAAATGAAGCCTTCAAGTTGATCTATATATAGTTCTTCCTGAAGGTGGCCATTCAGAAAAGCCGTCTTCACATCCATTTTGACAAATCTCATAATCATGGTATGCAGCTATTGCAAGCCAAATCCAAATAGACTTTGTCATAGTGACAGGAGAGAAAGTTTCTTCATAGTCAATCCCTTCTCTTTGCTTGTAGCACTTTGCTACTAGCCTTGCTTTGTAGGTTTCTACTATCCCATCTGAGCCTATCTTCCTCTTAAAGATCCATTTATTCCCTATTGGTACAATACCAGGAGGAGGATCACTAGAGTCCAGACTTTGTTGGTATACGTAGAATCCATTTCGGATTTCATGGCTCCAAGCCATTTCTATGAGTCAATGTCTGACATTGCCTCATTGTAGTTCGAAAGGTCCTTCGATATCCTTACAATCACTTAGGAGATTTAACTCTTCTTTGTTGTCGTGAAGGAAACCATAATACCTTGTAGGCATTCTGCTAACCCTACTTGAACTACGTGGACTGCATTTAGTTCAGTGTTGATTTCTAGCTCATTGGAAAATTCCTTGAGTTCTATCTCATGTCCCCCTTTTTCCCATCAAGAGTGTATTCTCCTTTTAGGAAGGTAGCTGACCTTGCGACAAACAATTTTTGCTTGTTGATGTGATAGAAGTAATATCCCATAGTTTCCTTGAGATACCCTATAAATCTACACTTCATTAACCTTGCATTTAGTTTATCCACATCTTGCCTTTACATATGCTGGACAACCCCAAATCTTGATCTAATCAAGACTTGGTTTCTTCCCAAATCACATTTCAAATGGAGTTTGTGGAACGGATTTTGGAAGACACTCTATTTAACAATTTCAAGTTCATATCCCTAAAAAGGATATAGGTAAATTAGTACAGCTCATGGAACTCATTTTAGAAACTCCATTATGTTGTGGAATTCCTGGTGGAGTCCATCGTGATAAGATGTCATGTTCCTTGAGGTAATCAAGAAACTCTGTGCTTAAGTATTCACATCCTCGATCGAATCTAAGGATTTTAATACTCTTGGCTGTTTGGTTTTCAACTTCATTTCTGAATTCCTGAAACTTTTCAAAATTCAGATTTATGCTTCATTAAGTATAAATACCCGAACTGTGAATAATCATCGATAAAGGTAATGAAGTATGAATAACCGCCCTCTGTGTTTGTAGACAAAGGTCCACAAACATCTAAGTAGATAAATTCCAACAGTTTTGTAACTCTTTCTCCTTTACCAGTGAAAGGAGACTTGATCATTTTGCCATGTAGACACGATTCACAAGTAGGCATAGGAACATGATCAAGTGATCCAAAAGGTTCCATCGTTTGCCATCCGGTGAATTCTATCTTGGCTAATGCCTCCAAGTTTAAGGTGTCACAATTTAGTTGATGTATCCACATCTCTAGGCCTCTCAGGTCTAGTTGCATCTTTATCCATATACAGTTAATACTACCATTCATTTCTAAAATGAAAAGAGACCATCAATCAAAATTGCATAAGCAACGATTTGATTGATATGTGAAATAGAACAAAGCATTTTGTCAAACAAAACATAAAATCCATCTCTTAAAATATAGAGACGGATATTAAGTTCTTTACACATCCAGAAATGAAATAACAATTATTTCAAATTCAGGTCTTCTTCGGAGGGTAGTCTGAGATGTTAGGTGCCTATTGCATTGGCAACTACATTAGTGCTATTTCCCACAGACAGCACCATTTCTCATTTTCCAAGTCTTCTACTCCCACTAGTCCATGCACACAATTGCATATATGTTGACTAGCTCCTGAATCAACTATTCAGTTTAGAAGCTTTAACTGTAATTACTAATTTCAGAACAAGAGAGTGACCTTCTGAAGGTTTTTCTCTTGAGGCTTGCAAGACATCTCTTGCAATTCATCTTCCAATGTCCATCCTTATCACAGTGAAAACAAGTACCTTTCAGTTACTTGTCTTTCTTTTGTATTCTTTCTTCCTTGGGTTTTTAGAAAATCTTTCTTCTTATTTCCTTTATCCTTACCTTTTGTTTGGATTTGGAAAAAGAAGAACCCTTCTAAAATTTGCAACTATCCTCTTAACCCTTTATCTTTCGAGATATTCATTTAAGCTACTATAGCTATATTGAGTAGCTCATATAGGGTATCATTCATCTTTCCCATATTATAGTTCATAACATATTGGGATTAACTAATGATAGGGATGAAAGAAAGAATCTTGTTGAACTTCAACATCAAAGAAAAATCAATATTTTCCAATATCTTAAGTAATTATATTACTTTGAGATCATGTTGATTAACCGGGAACCCACTTACCATTCTTGTCATAACAAGTTCACATATGGTAATGTAAGCTAGGAGTAGCTTCACCTTTTCATGGATGCCAACATGTAACTTTTACCTTAGTTGTCATCTAACACATGCTTCTTATAAGCCTTTGTCTCCTCCTCAATGGCATATGGACCAAGAGGGGTATGTGGTGGGGTTTTTCTTATACACAACCAATCTCATCCAATTATAAGATTGGGCGTTTGAGTCAAGTATCTTTGAGATTGGGTTTGTGATGGTTAATTTGAAATTCTGCAAAACGTAAATAGATTTTAATTTAGATTAATCTTCTACCAAGGACTTAGGGTATTTAAGTCATGATGGTAGCTCCCACTATTTTTGGCAAATTTCATATCCCTCCTGAAATCCGAGAGTTTCCGTTGAAACTCTTAGTGGGGATGAGAGTCTCACTTTCACATAGTTTTCCTCAACCTAACAGTTTGTTGGATTGCTATGATACTAATGAGAGGATACTCTTATCCAATCACATCATTAATGTGAATACCCATCACTATGGCCTCTAGAGAACTAGACATCAACCTAACAGTTTGTTGGTTTCGTTCGTCTTAGTTAAGTTATTCCCACCATGCTTGTGGGTATAGGGTTTCAAGTATGACCTCAACCTAACAGTTTGTTGGCCACACTCGTTATCTATCTGCACTACATCAAGTATGTGTAATAGGCTTCCCTTGGATGGTTACAAGTACTGGATGTTGCCTCACTGAGGTCCAACAAGGTGTAAATGTGCCATCCAATAAGAGACTACCACGGTGGAAGGCCACAAAATAGCATTCAAAGTGCCACTTCGCTTATCAACTTAATATTGCTTTGAGGGTAGTTAAATTGGTCTCATTTTAATCCAATTTTAATCCTATTAAAATTACTTATCTAATCTCATTAAATGGTTTCCATTGCAATATATTAGTAGCACATAATACTCCCACTAAATATTTTAGAAACCATTTGCTTGAGATAGTGAAAATACATGATACTACTAATTGATTAATTATCATCATTACCGAACATTCCAATTGCATTGGGCTTGTAGGATGATTATGGACTTTCTTGTTGATCCAACACGAGCCACCATGTTGGATCATGGTCTTGGATGGTGATTCATTTTAATTACGCGCATAAAAATAAATTAGGCATGAAAGTCATTTCATTATTACATAGCCAATCAAAATCGAATACATATCCAATAAGCGGCCAATCTCATAGCTCAATTGTTTGGTCTAAGTCCATAACCATCCTTTAATTATTTAAACGCTTTAAACAATTAAACTAGCAATGTAAAAACATGCTCTTGGGTTGCATACATATATATGGATTTAATTCAAGTGGTAACCATATTTAAATAAAATAAATTTACCATGGAGTGAAAACATTTTACTACAATAGTAAATGTAATTGTAGAAACCTTTTAGGCATAGTTACACTTATCATATATTGCAACTATATCCAAAACTATTCAACAATTAATAATGGATCCAAAGTTGATCCACTAGGGTGTGGGGTTAAAGCATGCATTTGTATAATACAAAGTGGTGATCATAATTTTTTTCAACTAAGTGAATAATCATGAATGTAACTAGGTAGGCCAACCACACTCACCAAAGTAATCAAAATTAATTTTAGTGTGGTAGGTAAATAATTAGTGATATGAATAAATTGATCAACTTTTGCATTTTATATCAAATCACCATCATTTACATCTAGATAGCCCCACACACTCACCAAAGTAATCTTATTAATTTTAGTGTGGTGGGTAAATGTTTATTGAGTGGAAATATTTTTGAAAAACTTTTAATTTTATAATAAAACATCATCATCATCTTTTGACCTATTTTGGTGGAAAATTCCACTAAACACAATCATCAAAATTAGCCACCTAACTTATGGATCAAAAAGATCCCATAACAAGAACATCAAGAACACCAAGAACATGCACAAGAACATCCATATTCCATTTTAACTATCTCATGCTCTTAATATCATATATTTCATGAAGTTAAAATCATGGGGGTTTTAATGCAACTATGCTCTAATATTCATACATACAATTATGAATACAAAGTGAGCATCAATCATCAAAACATAAATCCGGAAATTCAAAATCCCAAACAACCCCTTTCACTCAATTTGATTTTTATTCAATCATATCAAAATAAATCAAGTATAACTATTACACTTTTAAATGAATTTACAACCCATATATGCATCTCTAAACCCCAAAACATATCAAATTCATGACATATGGCTCTGATACCAATTGAAGGAATTTCAAAACATTTTTCCAAAGTTCATTTGAATATTAAACATGCATTTAATCAAATTAATCGCAGCGGAAGTCTAAGGTGGTTGTTTAAATTCAAAAACAAAACTTCTTCCAAGTATCTTAAGCCATGAACATTGATATGTTTTTCATAAATGAAAATTCAAGAGAAAGGATAAGATCTAATTACCCTTGAAGCAATTATATGAACCAATTTGTGTTTGGTCTTCTCTTGATGATTTCCTATTTGTTGATCTCCTCTTTAATCTTTGATATTTGCTCCTTGATCTTTCTCCTCCATGTGAGCCACAAAAGTATATGGCCTCTAAGTCTCCACACCAATGGAACCTTGAGATGAGAAGAAGTATCTTGAGAATACTTGGATGCTAGTGCAAGATTCTCAAGATTGGTTTCAATCTAAACCACTTTGAAAGATGAAAGTGTTTCACTCTTGAAAACTCTATTTTTCTCTCTTTGATCTCCCAAACCCATTTGGTTGATGTTGGATTGTGTTTGTGTGTTAATAATCTTATGGAAACAATTCTCATACATACTTACTTAAGCATTTTCGGCCAAAACCCATTGAGCTTCCAAAATTGGGCCTTATGACACTTAAACCATAATATTTAGGTGTCTTAAGCCCTTGGGCTTGATACCCAACTATTTAGGCTTCCCTTTAACTATTACCGAGGCCCAAATACGTTTTTACATGTAGTAAATCATCAACATCAAATCAATCAAATTGATTTCCTCATTCTCATTTGTATTACTCAAAGTTAACCATTTAAGGTGTGCGATCCATTAGGTTCTAATTAGCAAGGCAGTGAGAAAATATTAGAACTCTTTCTAATCAACTGGAATTAAAACCCCTTTTTAATTCTTCCTTTATTTGGATCGATCACAATCAATCCTAGGACTTCCACAAGCCAAGAGTGACATCTAGCGATATATCAAGGCTACCCAAGCTAACCAGAATAGATGAAGAACCTATTCAGTTGGAATTGCAATGCAATACGGTCCTTCTCTTATACAATGTTTCAAATCATATTATTAGGGTACGGATTATTTATGTCAAACCTCTAATGTGATTTACAACCTCATGTGATTCAAAAGAACATGATTAAGAACAACTTTCTAAATCAAGCTCAAAATACTTTGGCCGAAGATTTGCTGAATCACATCTTGAAACATTCTCCTTCTTTATCGAAAGTAGAGATTCCTTATTGTACATTCACATGCCCCTATGATGAATTACGGCTTGCCTTTAAGAGCTATCAAAGATCAATAACGCATCACAGGACAACCATGATGCCTCAGGTCTAAGGACTAATTTGCATTATTGCAACTATGAGTTCTCGTTTGACTTATAGATAAATACTCTATACGAGAACTACTGTTGATCGTTCAGTGTACTCATTCACTAATGAGCACCCACATACTTGTATTAGTATCAACTACACAAATGGTTTGAGACTAACCATCCTCCCAATTGAGCATACATAATATGCGCTAATCTTGACGGTTTATCAATGCCCATTTGATAACTTATGATTAGGAACATTTTGGGATGCTACGGTTAGAGATTAAAGGTCTCCAAATCTAATCTTCTTTAGATTACTTTATCTCTTATTTAGCATACCTTGGACATTTGTTTATTTACACGATGTAAAAGATAACAAAATAAATTTGCCCTTTATATATCATATACGAAATGTATTCTAAGGAGATCACATCAAATGTATTGGCTCTTAGGGCACATTTCTAACACCATTTCCTTCATCAAATTCTCTAAAGCTTTGAAACACATGTTCTTCCAAAATCCTCAAAGTTCTCAAACATCTCTCTACTTCCCTTCTCTTCCAAAAGTCTCCATGTCTCAAACACTTCACAAACACATTTCTCTTCCTTCCCTAAGTTCTCAAATTCTCCAAGTTCACAAATATCCTCCAAGTTCTCAACCACTCTCTTCTAAATTCTCAAAGTTCCTAAACACTTTCTCTTCCAAAATCCACAAAGTTCGCAAACACCACTTTCCTTACTCTTCCAAAATTCTCCAAATCTCTCAAACACTTCTCCCCTCTTTAAAGTTCTCAAACACTTTCCTTCCTTCCTCAAATGCTCTCGTTAATGTTCTCTTAGATGTAATTTATTTTTCTTGTAATGTACATTCTTTCTTCTTATTTTGTTTCTTTTGTTTTCATTTTTGTTTTGTGTAGGAAAATTAAATTGGATCATTCAATCACCTATCCCTGTGGAATCGACCTCGCACTTACATATGCTAAACTACCAACGGCTCGTGCACTTGCGAGTATCACAAGTTGAGGATGCAGCTTAATCCATTTTGGTGCAGCTGAATCTACGCAACAAGTTTTTGGCGCCGCCGCCGGGATCGGTAACATTGTTTGATTCTATTTGGTTTTCCTACTTTTTATATTTTTATCTTTTTTATAACTATGCAATTTCATGTTTTAAAGTTAATGACGTTAATTGACAAGTTGTGTTTGTAGTCCAACGGACAGGGACAATTGCCTGACAAGCAAGAGAACTGGGTTTGAGTCCCAGCTTACACAATACAAAAAGAAGGTTCAAGTAGCATGTTGGTTATTTCTAGTTTATGGTTTCATTCACTTGCTCTTAATTAAATATCTTGTTCAAGTTTACATAAACACCATATGACTCTTGGGCTGATTAGTGAATGAATGGGTAGATATTGAAGACAAACACCATGTTTAAATTCTACTTGGTTCTCTTGTTCTTCTTGTTCTTAATGGGTTCGGAATTTGTGTTTAGACTAAACACCATAGCTAAATTCTTTTTCTGAATACTTGATTAAAACCACACACCATATGGATAATCATATTTGAGAAAGAACGAACTTCATAAGCTAGTTTGATTACTTTGTTGCTTGTTACTTTGAAGCATGAAATTGGACGTGTGTTGATTTTCCTTTTCATTTTAGTTTTTATCTCCTAATCCTTTAATTATGTTTCAAGTTTTCTATGTTTGTTTTAAGCAATTTATGACAGCTTAATAAAAATGGAGAGAGATGGTAACCTCAATCATAAGAATGGGGAGTGTGGAGTAGTGGGAGAAGTCGCGATCTCCAAATGCATCATGCTCGACCTAATCGCTTCAAGGGGGAGTATTCCAATCATTTCTCTTTAGTTGTTTTGTTATTATTTCAGTAATTTTAATTTTCTCATTAGCTGACTCGTGGTAACTCCAGTGAGCGTCTCCGTCAATATAGTGTCTAGGAGTTCTTTAGGCGACACCTTCGGTGTCTAAGAAGTTTGGGTTTTAAGTGGGATCTTTGTGACCCCTCCAACCTTCCCGGATCCCCTGGCTGTGTTTTCTGAGGCCCTTAACTGGTCATCCATGAGTTGCTTGTATATTTGTGTGTGTTTTTTTTAAACAAAAAAAAAAGTTAATTTTCTTTTTTAAATTGAAATTTGAGTTTTTATTTATTTTCCTTGTGTGGTCAGTTAGTTATAAATAATAATAAATTTGGAACTTCTTTGTTTTTTTTTTCTTGTTAAGTTAGTTTATGTATTTATTTACGTGGTGTGGTTAGTTAGTTTATTTAAGTGTTAAAAACACATTTTTATTTCATTTCAAACGTTGCAAACAAAGTTAAAAAAAAAGAAGTTAAAAAGTTAAAAAAAAACATTCAAGTAAATTAAAATTAAAAACATCTTCATCATCTTCATCCTCATCATCATGGCATGCCTCTATTCTCTCTTACTTGCAGAATCTGCAGCAGCTCTACATTGTCATCATTTTTTCTCTCAGTGCTTCCACGTGCTGATTGGCACAGGAGAGCCGCTTTTGCAAGTCCGCCACCATAGCCTTCAAGGAAGCTATTTCCTCGCTCATCGCGGAACATTCCCGTGTTCTCGCCAGCAATCGCATGCCCAAATTGGTAGCCGAGACCGTATGGAGCACAGTTAAGTTGTGGGACTCCTCCACCGCTGCTTTGTCAGACCTCTTTGCCACATGCAGGATGATCTGTCCGAGTGAGCTTGCTGCTAATCATGCCTTCCAGCAGCGATGCTCTGTTCGACACTCCCTTAGAAAAAGTTCAGGATTACCTCAGCAAAGTTTGAGGCCGTACCGTGATGATATGTGGAGTTTGGGAAGACATGGTTTGGACGAGCCCTTATATGTGCATTCGGTGGCGAAAGGGAGAATTCAAGGTTAAGATCATCAAGGTGAGTGCATGAGGATGCCATTGTTTTGTTTTTGGATTTTTTGATGTTTTCTCTAATTTGCAGGAAGAAATGCGGGGTGCTCTTCTACTTCACCGAGATGAGTTTAAATAGACTTATGCAGGAGGGAGCCGAAAGCACTTCGGATCTCGAGGGTGCTATCCTGTGCTCCTTTCTCTCGGATCCCTTCATTTCATGCGCAAATTGCGAGCATGCTTTTTTTTATTTAAAAGGGAGCATGTCTACACTTTCACTTACTTTTGCCTCCCTGTTTTCTGATGTTTGTGTTTTTGCTTTTTCAGTTGTTATTTTTTTTTTTTTTCTTTTTCAATTGTTTTCTTTTTGTTTGTCAGGTTTCTCAAGAATTTAATTGGAAGAAGAGACAAAATTAAAGATGCGTCTTGGACACCTGGTGCAAGAATCTCAACTCTTCTTTTAAATTTTTGTTTGAATTGCGTGTTTATTTCAGTTTTTATTTATTTATTTATTTATTTTGTTTTTATTTAATTAGGTAGTATAATTTAAAACTCATAGGATATTCTTTGAAGGAGCTAAATTTTTGGTAACTCCAGTGAGCAACCGCAGTCTATACAGTGTCTAGGAGTTCTTTAGGCGGCACCTTCGGTGTTTAAGAAGTTTGGGTTTTAAGAGGGACCATTGTGACCCCTCCAACCTTCCCGGATCCCCTGGCTGTGTTTTTCTGAAGCCCATAACTAGTCATCCTTAAGTTTTTCTCTTAAAATAAGCAGTTACTTGTGTGTTTACTTAACTAAAAATAAAATGCATGTTTGGGTTTTCATGTTTTTGTTTGACCGTCGTTCTTTAAATTTAGGGTCAATCGTCTCTTTGAGATAACATAACGTTTTTATTTTTCCAAAAAAAAACGCATACACTTTTAAAATAAATAATAAATAAAAACTGAAATCATTTCTTCTTGGCCTTCGGTGTCTCGACCATAGGAGCTTTGAGTTTGGCCCTCTGGCTGTCCTCTTCCGGGCTTCACGCACAGCCTCTTGGGGCTCATCACTTGAGCTCCCAAAGATCGCAATCTTAGCTTCAGCGTAACTACTCTCGCGATCTGGTTTCTTGCGTTTACCCGGTCGGTCTAGGTCCTCCAGCTGTTTTCGCATGTCGCGAGAGTACAACTCTACCATCTTTGATAGGCTTTTATTCTCGTCCCGCAACACTTCTAGCTTGGTGTCGATTTACCTCCACTATCCTGGCCCTCTCCCTTTTCAAGCTTTTTATAGTATTCTGACACTCTTCAACCATACTTCGCTCCGCCGCTCACTGACCTTTCAGCACCTCTACCTTATGGGACTTCGCAAGTAGGCGATGACCCAAACTTGCGACACATGTTGTACTCTGCACGCTCAGTGCCAGGGCATCGCTTGTACCGAACACACGTATATCTTTAGGAGTCACTAAATTTCTGCCCACTCCAATGGCAACATCGTTGTCCAGGAGTATTGAGTCAGCTCCTGTCACAGGCCCCCTTGCGGAGGCAAAGTAGGGCATCCATACTGGTGCAACCTGCTTGGCCTCGTGTTTGAGTCGGTGGAGCTAAGTTGAGATCCAACGAAAAGGGGTAGGAAGATGCCATTAGATTTCTCACTTTTTTCTTGCTTCTTTTCTCTTTTGTGTGTTTTTGTGTTTGTGTTTTTCCCCTTCTTTTTATTTCTTATAGATGTAGTCTTTGACAAACCCTAACCATTGCAGCGTCTAAGCATTTTCTAAATCCCCAGCGTTCCTCCTTTAGTCCCACAACCTTCTCACTTTCCAACCGTTTCCAACTCATTTGTCACGACTTGCTTTGTCTGAACGGACGCGTTCAGCAAAGTCGTCGCGCCTTTCCATGAGCCCGTAATTTGGGCTTGTGAATCTCTGCGACACCTCTGTGCGTCGACACACGTGTCTCGCCCTGTCTGTTGGTCCCTTACACTAACCGAGACATCATGAAAAAATCCCGCTCTTTGTGTTGCTAATCACGATTCGATAGTTTGTTTTTACAAAACTATTTTTTTTTTTTAAATCCAGAAATGAAAACAAATTGTGGGTCGGGTTTCACCTTAGTTTGGGTTTCAAAGTTGGTTAAATTAACCGTGGTTTGTACTTCGAAATTGTGGGCTTTGGGCTTCAATTTTTTTTTTTTTTGGGTTTCAGAATTGTGTAATTAGGGTTTACTGTTTTTTGTTTGTTTGTTTTGTAATGATTTTATTTTATTTGTGTGTGTTTTGTAATTTTTATTTGCTTTAATACCTTTCATCTGTTGTTATGACATTGTTTGTGGCTAATTTTTAAACATTGAGGACAATGTTCATTTCTAGGTTTGGGGGTATTGGAGTTTAGCATGTAAATTTGGTTTTTCCTTAATTTAATTTTTTTTATTTTGTTTGTTTTTATTTTTATTTTATTTTGTTTAAGTCTTGCTTTTATTTTTATTTTGATTTTATTCACTTTCCGAACACATTTGCATGAGATTGTGATCGTTTGTGCCTTTCAAGCTAACCTTATGCATGCTTAAGCATGATTTTCCATTGTTAACCATTTTGAGCCTACATGTAAACCTTTTCTTTCATTTAACCAATTTTATTTCCTCGCCTTAGCCTGAAAAACAAATATTTACCTTTCTAAGGAACTCATGAGCTTTAATTGGGATGTGTTTTTCATACTAAGTTTGGGAATGGGTGTTACATTTCGAAGGAAAAAAAAATTCACACAATTGGTGAAAGAAAAGAGAAAAGTTAAGTGGTGGTTGATTGAAAATTTCATTTTTGGGCTTTCAAAATAAATTCATGTTTGTTCAATTAAAGGAAAGAAGTATGAATCAATGTAAATGAAGGTATAAGGAGTTTTGATCATGTAAAAGAAAAAATCTAATCGTAATGATTCGAAGTCTTGTAAACAATTATTTTATGCTCTTACATTGCGAGTTCCTTGGACTTTGTATTATCCATACCTTTCATTTCTTACTCACCTTACATCCTCGGCCCAATTACAACCTTTACTAAAGACCTAAATTGATCTTAAATGTCATATGGTTAAATTGCATCCATTTTCTTACTTTTAAGTGTTTGACATCCTTCTTGAGATCATATTAATGCAAGTTCTTCATCTTTCTATTTCGAGTTAAGTCCTTTATGGTTTAACTCTAATCTCATGTTTATAACTGAGTGTTGCATTATAGCCCTCTTCTGAGTGATTCATTTGTGAGAGGACAACTTTGGTGAGATTTGAAGTTGAACTTGTGCTTTGTATAATTTTTGAAATTGTGTGAAAACTAAGATTGGAGAATTTGTTGCATTTGGCTATCACACTACTACACTTTGAGCATATTATGTTTTGAACTTTGCCGCTTTGTAAATAATGTCTAAAATTGAGTTTTTATTGTTAAAAACTTTTGAGTCATGTGCATGAGTCATTTCTCTTTAGAAAATGTTCGGAAAAATTGTTTTGAGTTCTTTGTGTTTTTGTGTTTGTTTTTGTTTTTGTTTTGTTTTTGTTAATTAATGTATTTATGTTTGTTTTTGTTTTTGGTTTTGCTTAAGGACTAACAATCTTTTAAGTTTTTTAATTACTTTGTTTTACAGAGTCAGTAAAACGTTTGTGGGTATTCGTATTGTTAAACCCTCAGGAGACACAACTCCTCCTATTAGGGATGCCTAGAGGTTTAAAGGCTTGTTGCATATGCTAAATGCAATCGAGTTACCTACGAAAGTGGTTTAGTTAACTTCTAGTTTTGTTTTTAACTTTCTTTTGTGTTGTTTTGCTCGAGGACTAGCAAAATCTAGGTTTGGGGGTATTTGATCGGTTCATAATTGTATATCATTTTATACCCTTCTAGCTTATGATTTGGTTATGTTTTTGAGTTAAACTTGTGCTTTTAATCCTTTTTGTATTTATCTTTCAGTTCATTGAGCTTTAGGTAATAATGATGGCTTTGGATAGGAAATGATGCAATTCAAGCATGTTAAGCCCTGATTTGGATGAAGGGAAGAAGAGCTTAAAGACAAACTCATTTTGGCTACAGCCCCCTGCCAGTCCAGTTCCGTAGGTCACATTGCAAGCTTTGTTTCAGCAACCTACACAACTCGGATGAGGCAGCATTCTTCATGAAAGTTGTTCCAATGGGTGTGTACTATAACATATCCAAAATTCAGCCTCATTGGATAACGCTGGAGTTTGTTACCTAGCAAACACAGAACCATGCTCAGGATGGATTTTATCAACGCGTAAAACGAGTTAGCAATTTGTTTCGGCCTTAACTTCTTCCTCCGACCTTGGATTGGACCAATACTTGTGTGGCTGGAAAGAAGACATTATGAAGTTCAAGTTTGAGTGCTTAAAGTCCTAATTTGATTCAGGGAAGCCCAATTTGTAAGCCCTTGAAGTTGCTGGTCATGCTGACCTCAGGATGAGCTAATGTTTCTGGTTGGATGCTTGGTCATGGTGAGCTAGGCATGAGCTATTGTAGATGGTTGGAAGCTTGGTCATGGTGACATGAAGATGAGCTAGGGCTGCTGGTGGGATTCATTGGTGAAGTGCATCAACCATTTCGGATTTTCTAATACAAGTGCATCAACCATTTCAGATTTTATAATACAAGTGTTGTATGCATTAGTCTTATTGAATTCAGATTTTCACTTCCCCTAGGCCTATAAATAGGGAAGTTCTCTAAGCTTGTAAACACACCCCAAGGGGGGGAGCTCTCAAGCACTAGAGCTCCCTTCCTTTCTCTCCCTCAAATTCTCTTAGTTTCCCTTTGTATAGTTCTCAATTGTTGTAATAAGATCATTCTATTAAATTTACTTTGTACTAAATATCAAACACTTTTCCTTTCTCTTCTTCTAAATTCTTCAAATACTCTCTTCTCCAAACACTTCCCAAACACTTCTCCCATTTCCTTCATCAAATTCTCTAAAGCTTTCAAACACATGTTCTTCCAAAATCCTCAAAGTTCTCAAACATCTCTCTACTTCCCTTCTCTTCCAAAAGTCTCCATGTCTCAAACACTTCACAAACACATTTCTCTTCCTTCCCTAAGTTCTCAAATTCTCCAAGTTCACAAACATCCTCCAAGTTCTCAACCACTCTCTTCCAAATTCTCAAAGTTCCTAAACACTTTCTCTTCCAAAATCCACAAAGTTCGCAAACACCACTTTCCTTACTCTTCCAAAATTCTCCAAATCTCTCAAACACTTCTCCCCTCTTTAAAGTTCTCAAACACTTTCCTTCCTTCC
Organism: Prunus fruticosa; assembly: GCA_018703695.1. Classification (NCBI taxonomy): domain Eukaryota; kingdom Viridiplantae; phylum Streptophyta; class Magnoliopsida; order Rosales; family Rosaceae; genus Prunus; species Prunus fruticosa. The sequence continues at coordinate 34,537,645 of CM031917.1, forward strand.
TCAAATGCTCTCGTTAATGTTCTCTTAGTTGTAATTTATTTTTCTTGTAATGTACATTCTTTCTTCTTATTTTGTTTCTTTTGTTTTCATTTTTGTTTTGTGTAGGAAAATTAAATTGGATCATTCAATCACCAATCCATGTGGCATCGACCTCGCACTTACATATGCTAAACTACCAACGGCTCGTGCACTTGCGAGTATCACAAGTTGAGGATGCAGCTTAATCCATTTTGGTGCAGCTGAATCTACCCAACAATACAAGCATATGGAAACTTTGAAAAAAATAGTTGACAAACTATATCTTATCAATTAATAGTACAGATTAGATTCAGATGCTGCCCTTTGACAACAACAAAAAATTAAAAAATCAGATGCAGTCCACGGGGCAAGGTGCAAATGAAGGTATCATTAGCAATGTAGACAGTTATGAACAATTCTCTTTTCATCCCATCCCTTGTTTCACACTTCCCTTCCAACTTCTTCCATATTGCTTATTCGTAATTGTTTTTGTAATTTAAAAAGTTTAAAATATATATGATCTTTGGACAGCAAAAGATAAAACATGCTCTGAATAGTCCTTTATCTAAGATTATTATTCTACATCCAAATCAATGTTCGGACTGAGAACAATGCGAAATCCTTTACTTACTTATTGACTTGTAAATAGTAATGAGTTTTCGAGTAAACTGAGGAGCCAAAGCCAAGGGAACGTTCTGCTGCCTCTGCATTCTTTCTTAAGGCTTAACCAGTTACCACTGTTGTTGCAATTTAAAACAGCGTGAGAGAAGAGAGAAGCACAGACTTTAAAGTAAATTTTGTAGTCGGGACCTAAAGACCCCAACCCAACCCCCAACTAAATTAAACCCAAAATCTATAGAATAATAGACCGAGAGAGAGAGAGTAAAAAGACGCCCACATCCCGCTGCATGCAAACTGTATCCGCCGCCCGACTGTGAGTCTGCTCTGCAGCAGGCCACGCCTTGCTCTCTATTCTTTTTTTGTTTTGTTTCTGCTCTTTCTCTAAAATCGATATCCAAGTCAACTGTTGCTTTGTCATTGCCTTACTTGGACACACTACTAAATCCCAGGTTTTGTTGTTGGTGTTGTTCTTGATGTTTTTATATTTACATATATTTTAATATTTCAATCCCAAATTGACCCTAATCAAACTTATCTTAATATATGTAACGTATATAAAAGGTAAAAATGAACATGAAAACTAAATGTTACAGGGGTTAGTGGAAGAAATTAATAGTAATCAAGTATATATATATATATATATATGTACACTAGTATCAAAAAATAACGCATGCAGGAGGGTTGAAGTGTTTTGGGGTATTGCAATTGCATGCGTTACCAGAACCTCATCAAAACTAAAGTAATAGCCATTAACTATAATTAATTCATTAAGCAGACACAATTCCACAAAAAAAGAAGGAAAAAAATAATTGACACACACACACACTGGCATAATGCATGGCATGCTAGATGTTGCAGCACTACTTTTTCATGGGATGGGATTTGCACTGTTGCTGGAATGGAAGAGGTCAAAATTCACAAACCCAAGAACCGTTGATCATCATCATCATGTTCTCTGTTCTTCTTCGAATCCAAATCCAAAATCCAAAAATCCAAATGAAAAGAAAGAAAAAAGAGGCAGACATGCGCGCGTAAGGGTCACGTCAGAATTGTAAAAGCAGTTTTGGTCTTACATAAACAACAACACCCGACAACAAGGACCAACGCGGCCGTCTAATATCTCTGTGCTCTGTGTGTGCCTTTGCTACTAAAAAGCCTGTGTTTCCAACAAAACCTGGAAAAGCGCTTAATTTTAGCTTAAAATGGAGCTGCCAATTGCCCTCCCCTACGCCCTACCGTAGACAAAAATACCCCATACGCCGCCTTCCTCCCCTGACACCGCCACTTCTACTACCATCTCCTACGACGTATTTCTACATTGTCCACGTCTACGCTCCTCGTCCTTGTACGTTGTTGTACAGACAACAATCCTTTTAAAGCAAAATCCACGAGATCCCCTTAGCACGCCCTGCGACAACAAACAGACAAACCAATTAACCCTTTTTAACACAACCCCTCCCTTCACAATTACCATATTACCCCTCACCACCTTCCCTATAAAATCCCCGTCCCACTCTTCACCTGTCTAAGTTGTGCAACACCTTCTCACACTCTTTTGCTCTCAAACAACAACTTCTCTGGTCTCTTCTTCTCTTGTCTTCAGCATTTTTCAACAATCTCCAAGTTTGGTTTGTGGGATTTGAGAGCATTTTTCAATAATCTTCACGTTTGGTTTGTGGGTTTTGTTAATTGAGAGGAGAGAAAGTAAGAGTAGTGCAATATTATTATAATGATGCATTATCAGCAGCCAGAGGCGTCGTGGGGTTACTATGTGCCGGTAAGGATGAGCATGGGGGACCCACTGGAGCGGGTGGCGAGGCTGGCGGCGAAGAGCGCGGTGGTAATATTCAGTGTGAGCAGCTGCTGCATGTGCCATGCTGTCAAGAGGCTCTTCTGCGGGATGGGGGTCAATCCGACGGTGTATGAGCTGGACCAGGACCCGAGAGGGAAGGAGATCGAGAGGGCTCTCATGAGGTTGCTCGGCAACTCGCCGGCTGTTCCGGTGGTTTTTATTGGCGGCAAGCTCATCGGCACCATGGACAGAGTCATGGCTTCCCATATCAATGGCTCCCTGGTCCCACTTCTCAAGGAGGCTGGGGCCCTCTGGCTCTGATCTGATGAGCATAGTTGACATGTCACAAGAAAGAAAGACCAAAAAAAACAAGAGAAGAAAGAGTGAGCTTCAGAAGTGATTTTCATGATGATGTCCAGTTGAAATACATTGAAATGCTTTATGTTAATTTCACTTGCATTTTCTACTCCAATGGAAATTCTCCCTTATATATAAAAAGAATTTCAGATTTTGAGGTCTTCTATATGGAAATTCTCAGCCATTAGTTGAGGATAATCAAGCCTGTAATCAACATGATTTTGGCATTTTGTTTGGTATCTGTAGTTTTGGCCGTTGTGAATAATTTTCTATCAGGAATTAATGTCGTTTTTTATCGATCAGGTAAAGTGGCTCTTCAAACTTAAATACTTAAAATTATAATGTTTTCTTGATCGGCCACCTACATTCCTGCTGCTGCACTGCACACAGTGATGATGTCGGCTACAGTATGTCCCATGGCGGGCCATGGCCAAATCCTGACCTACAACAACCATCACTGATTGCTACGTCATCAACACTTCCAAACCCTGTTTCGTAATCAATTGTAATTTGCAAACCAACCTCCAAAAGGAGATTTTGCTTTTGGGCTTTTTGAACAAACGTTCTACAATTGGGCCCAATTCTTGTTTTGGGAACAAAGCCCAAGCAACCAACAGAGGCTTTGATTTAAGTTCCATCATTTAGAGCACTTCCACCTCAAAGGGAGGGACAAGTGTTGTCGTCACTATTCATATAAATAGTGACAGTTTTTTTAATTCAAGTTGTACTCTTACCATCCATTTTAACATTTGACACGTGTTTATTGACATAATCATGAGTTCGTTGGCTTGCCTGGGCTCGTGGAACCTACCCCTTGCCCGTGCTGGTGCTGGAGCTGCTTCCTGGGACTAGGGCCCCTCCTGCCTGGACTGGCCTCTTGCGCTGGAGATGCTCTAACCCTTATTATAGCATTTTCGGTGTAAGTCTTACCGAGTCCAAAATTTAGTTTTTGCCACAATTTAAACCTAGTTTGGCAACACGCATTGAATTGGACTGAATTTACACTAAATTGTATTGTGTGTGGTTTTTGAAACGAGGCATGGAATATTGGCATGCATCGCGTGTGTGAGGTTTCTAATTCCTTTCTTAAAAGAACCCAAAACACCTAAGCTTTGCCCAACATTGGCAAATCAATTTTCATTTTGTTTATAAGGTTTCCACTGGCGAAGCTACTGAGAACTGTTGTTATTACCAAGATAACATGAAACCGATGTTATTTACAGAAATAAAAACAAAACATAAAACCAAAATTGGAATTTAATAAGAAAATATATGAAAGAGGACACCATGGCAGATAAAAAAACATACACCCGCACAGATTCAGGGACGATTTCCAGATCTAAAATAATATGCACAAAATCTAATTCCAGCGATGATTAAGCCAACGAGAATGCTAAACGTATAACAACAAGAATAGTAGAACTTGTCCTTAACCATGGTCCATGCGTATTACGTAAGCATTACTAAGCATCTGATTTGCTAGAGACAAAACTATGAAACCCATACAATTTTGAACCCTTGAGAGTTTGTTTGAGAGGCACCATATAATGTGATGTGAGCTATGGCTAGTTATGGAGAGTTGTGCATGACAGAATTTTCCTTCAAATTGTCAGCCATCTAGTGGCCTTCAACCCCCAAAAGCAAACGGAAAATACTTGTCTCCTTCGTTAGAGGTATGAACTCTCACTTTCATGCCAATCACAGTGTTTAAATTTTTCTTTTTGTGTTTTTGATTAAATATTTTTATATGTGTCAAATCGAGATTTACGGGAAGTAAGAATGTATCCTTCTAGAGAAGGAAGTAGTGTCCAACGCAAAATTGTCAAAAAAAAAAGAGACTAAGCCCCGTGCCCCCACAACCACCAATTGAGTCATTTAAAAACCTTAGGACTTTTTTGCCATCGAGAAAATCATGTAAGCCGTAGTTCAATTCCCACTAGCTGTTAAATCTGCAACAGAATTAAAAGCCCACTCTATCCCTCTTACCTGACAATCTGCCAAAAGGATTCTTCACATGTCTTTGTTTTGTTCTGAATAGATAAAGCATTTCATCTCTCTGATTACAGTTGGTCCTAACACCAAATACTCACGGGCACATTATATGCACACAGAGGTTGAGCCTCCAGCTATAAAATATTTGCTTTAGATGCACTGGGTTAAGTACAAACTAGTATAGTCCATAGGCAATACATGCTTTTACTGGAAGCTTCCTTCTTCCTCTCCCATGTTTTCTTCCATGGATCATCCAATTATTTTCCTTCTTCTTCTAACATATCTTGCTACACAGTCACTTGCTCTTGCAGCTCAATCAAGAACACCAAATGCCCGGATCACGGTTGTGGGAGCAGTTTATTGTGATACCTGTTCAACCAACACATTCTCCAGAAGCAGCTACTTTCTGCCAGGTAAAATTAATGATCTACAAGGGCCCAAAACAGAGCATAGTTTCATTCAAAGTTACTAGCTAGCAGTCTTTTAAGTAATTAATTGTTGTAAGAGGCTTGTAGCTCAGGTGGTTAAGAGCATTTACTTCTGCACACATGAGGTTCTACATTCGGTTCTCCCTCCCCCAATATCTCTTGTATATAAAATAATAATAAAAATTAATTGTCTCATATTAGTGTTTTAATTGCTTGTGTTTAATTGATCAGGAGTGGATGTTCTTATAAAATGCAAATTCAGAGGAAACTCACCCAAAACAGCAGAAGATATCAATTTTGAGATCAACAGAACCACAGATAAGTATGGAGTGTACAAGTTGGAAATACCTGTTGTTGATGGAGTTAACTGCATAGATGGCTTTGCAATGAAGTCCATGTGCCAGGCAAACTTGATAGGAAGCTCATCCTCAGCCTGCAATGTTCCTGCTCTAAAAACAACAGCAGATGAGATATCAGTGAAGTCAAAGCAAGACAATCTGTGTATATACAGCATGAATGCCTTGAGTTTCAGGCCATCTAAGAAGAATGTGAGTTTATGTGGAGATAAGAAAGAGGAATTGGCAAGTTCCTTCAACTCTTCCAAGTTCTTTCTCCCTTACTTCCCACCATATGGCTTCTTCCCTTGGCCTCAATTGCCATTCCCTCCACTACCACCATTGTCATCACTTCCCTTTCCTCCTTTGCCACCTCTAACATCTTTGCCTTTCCCATTCCCACCATCTTTGCCATTCCCATTCCCACAATTCCCTCCTTTTACTCCATCCCCAAATCCTTTGGCCCCAAACTCTCCACCTGCATTTAACTTAGGCGACCCAAGAACTTGGATACCTTATATCCCTAAAGTCTTTGCTCCTCCTCCACCACCTGCATTCAATCTTAGAGACCCCAGAACTTGGATACCACCATATATTCCTCCATCCCCTCCTGGTAGCCCTCAAAACCAGAAACCATAGTTTTAGTCTCACTATTTGTTTTATTTCACATATCTACAATAATACTATGTTCCATATATTATTGCTTATCATGGTCAAAAAAGCTTATTTGCCATGGTGAAGAAAAGCTTCTGTTTTATGTATGAGATCGAAAACATTTGAATATAGCAATATTTTACATAAATCCCCTGCCCAGAAAGGCAGAAACATCTGTTTTATTATGTTGGCTTGTGACTTGTGAGCCCCCCTCCACCACTAGAGAATTAGAATGATTGTTTAAAGGTGATAAGGTCATATTAAAATTAAATTAAGCCGTGAAAGGACAAAACCCAAGTCCAAAAATGTGTCTTCTACTATCCCAAAAAACAAATAATAATAATTCCTTCCGAATTTCCAGAGTGCGACAATTTCAAAAATCCCTCTGGATGTTGAAATGAATATTAGAGATATATTAAAAGCATGTCTTTACTCCTTAAAATTGAGTAGAAGCACGTGTTAAAACTCCATTTGTTTTGAGGAGAAGCTCCTCGTTAAATGCTGAAATGAAAAACTTGTACGCAAAGGGAGGAAACAAAGACTAAAACTAAGCTTTGGGCCATAGAAAAGTTGCTGATCATAGTCCTACCATGCCACATGCCATATACAGGGCTTGAGTTCATTCAGTTGTCAGCTTCAACTTTTGTATTTCCTTTCCAATTCTAAGATTCTAACTGCACAAATCCTGCAATAGTTTCCAGGTAAAGTACACTCTAGCCTTCTATTAATTGGAATTTACTGCTTCTGACTATAAATATATGTACATGTAAAATTGAGACCGGACGCTCACGCTGCTAGCGTTTCATTCGCTTTCAACTTTGCACTTTAATAGCTTCCTTCCTTCTAGCTTTCTCACCTTCTCAAGCAGCTGATCGATGGTGTTAGACGCATCCTGCAGACAGAAAACAACAAATAAATAAAATTATCTCAGAGAATAGACAAGTGAAGGTGCTAAAATGGTTGGCGAGAAATCCTCACTGTTAGGCTTTTCCTCAGTCTTTCCTCCTCCTTTTCTCGCTCAGCCTTTTCTGCCACTAATATTTCAATTAAAGCTGATTGCTCTTTCTCCATCTCTTCTGTTTTTTGTTTTTCCTGCTGAAGCTGATTCAAGTATCAAAATTCAGTAAGTCATAATATGATCTACAACCAGAAAGCAATATGTAATAAATGATGCAGCATGCCCTTCTACTGAATATCAAGTTTCATTTCTTCATAAGTCCTAGTGATCTAAATTTTATTTCAAGGCATCCAATTTGTGCCAATCAATAGTATATCAATAGCTTGTACAAAATATGAAAAGAAATTCAGCAAGCCATGCAGTGGAATGATCTTGGTACTCTTTTAACGTTCATCAACAGTATATCATAAATATACAATAAATTAAATGCAAATACAAATTTAAGATAACTATTTAAAGCACCCGTCGTGCACTTACTTCATTTTCAAGTGATTTACACCTAGCTTTCTCAGAACTGAGGTCCTTTAGCAATTTAAGCATTGTCGGACTACCAGTCTCCTTCAATCTGCAAAAAGAAAAGGAAACAGTCAATTGGTTGATTTTGGATAAAAAGACTACTGGCACAGGCAAACAACATGGAAGCTTAATTTCATAGAACTGTTGACACCACCTTTCAATCGCTTCATGAGAATCTTTTTTCGACTTAGTTTGACAGTCAACATTGCCATCGGTAGAAACTTGCTCCGCTCCTTTTGTAGCGGGTGTCTGTTAATGGGAGAGAATATAAGCTATACAGGTAGAAAAAATAAAAAGACAAAGGAGTACTTGGAAAACAAAAAAATACTGCACAAGTCAGTTGTTTTTTAGGTACAAGCACAAATCAGTTCTTTGGTTATTGAGATGGATGGAGTATGGAGTGGCTATTGACTCCTTCTTTGGTACCAAGAAATTTAACATCATATGCAGATAAACTGTGGTTGAGAAATAATTAGTAAGACAATTAGGCATATGAGCAGCTTGAGGTAGTGCTTAGCAAATATTAGTGAACACAACAATCTATCAACTATCTAATGCTTGACAGTTGATATAGAGTTATTACTACTAAAAGAGAAAACCAGATAGACTTAACCATTTATATAGGGAGCTGTTATTGGCACTCCAAAAAAGTTATCATGCACTTCTCCTTTATAAGAACATAAGGGAGAAATTGCACATGGAGGAGTATAGGATGACTTTTTGGAGTGCCAATATATCCACGACATTTATTTTTTCATTTGTGCCCAGCCCACCACAAAGTGAGAAGTAAAGGGGAAAAAATGCCTTGGAGTGTGAATGCCTAAGCATTTGATGGCCCCTTGCGTCTGAAGCAGGGTCTTGCTGAGGTTCAATAGAAGCATATGATGCCTCATCTTCACTTGAACCATCCATAGGTGATGATCCTTTTTCAAGTTTCTTACTGGACTTTTTCATAACTCCCCCGGTACTAGAACCATGGCAATTCTGCTTTGTGCCTGCGGATTTCTCTTGATTAGATGCTAAAGGTTCTCTTTCTGAAAAATCACTCGAACGTCTTCTTGGAGCATACCCAACAATCTGGCAATTTTTAGACCTAGGAAAAACGGATCACAGTAACTTAAATACATGTAACATCAAGTAACTTAAGTGGCATGAAGGAAAAAAACAAACCAGAAATCTTTCTGCATTGCAACCAGTCGTGCCTCAAGTCTTGAAAGAACAATTGTCCGCTCAAAGCCCTGTTTGTCGTGAGCTGGTTCAACAAAATTAGCTTCCAGCACACCTATTACAGAGAGATATGACAAGAATGGGGTAACATAACTTATCCATATTATGATTAGTCACTGCAACATCAAAAGAAAACACAAGAACTATTTTACAAAATACCTATAACTCCACGACCATCACTGCCAGCAGCATTCCAAACCCTCCAAAACGGCTGAAAAATAAGATTTTTTTTTTAGTTTAGGAAAAACAAGACAAGAAGGTAGAATATACTGGTAATATTACAAGAACGAAGTCCTTCCTGTGCATTATTCTACCAAAACCAACGATGATATGGGACAAATTGAAGGCTTTATTATGCTACAAATTGATAATATCTCGACCATGGAATAAATGCTTCAAATTGATAAAGAAGACACAGACAGCAAACCTTAATCAGTCGATTTTTATGATAAACATTGAACCCTTGGACATCAATATGAAATCGCGCATCCTTTACAAAACCAAGAGTGACATTGGCAATCATCTGTAAAAATAAAAGAAAAATCAGCATATTTGTAAACTTGAAAACAGAAAATAATGCTAATTCCAAGATTAAGTTTCTAAAGCATTACATTTACGTCTTTTGGGATCCCCTCCGGAAGATGCAGAGGTCTGTATGTTACCTCCTTAGTTAACATCATGTCATTCACTATATTATGATGTTCAACATCTTTCCCACGGAGAATAATTCTGAAGTTATATGGAAGCTTGAGATAGAGAATTGATGCATAACTCTGGCAAAAATGAAAAAGATGGTATGGTTACTGATGTAAGGCCATATGTTAAAATCTCTTCAAGAATTGCAGTTCTATCACAATGAATTCCAACATTCATTCATGCTGAATGATCTCTTCGAACATACCCGTAATGAATGTCTATAAGTTAAGAAGTGTCTAGAGTTGGGATACTGTTTTGCCATATGAATCTTCTTCTCATCCCTATTGACTCCTCTAATTTGAATGTCCTGTCATTTCAAACATGAAAGATAAGAACCCAAATCTGACAGTGCAGATACCCTTTAAGTTTATATGAATTCAGAGTCAAAATCTCACATGGGGATCAGTATCGAAATCAAGTTCCAGTTGTCCTTCATCATCTTCCCAAAGGTTGTAGATTACGATACGCGTACCATGCTCTTTAAAGAGAATAAACTACAGAGCACAACAAAGAAAGAGATAAATAACACTTTTTTCTTTGGTCACCTGAAGCATAGCTATGAAATGACAATGTGGTTTATCAAAACAAGAAATATAGGCTATTTTATGGCCCAGTTGGAAGTAAAAGGAACAATACTAGTGACAGTTGTGCAAAAGATTTGGTGTTTCAAAAAAAAGCTTGAAGAACTAGAACTATGATAAGAAATTAGAATAAATAAAGGGTTACAGATCAAACCGTACGAGTAAAATATACTACATCAACAGAAGCAACAAAACACTATACTGGATCTCTCTCTCTCTCTCTCTCTCTCTCTCTCTCTCTCTCTCTCTCTCATAGTAAGATTATGCCACAAATATGAAAAAGAAAAAAAAGGAAGTAGACCAGATGAGAAATGCAATGTTCAAAAATATAATTTGAAAATAAAAAGGAAGACTTACCTGCTGAAGAAGAACTTCTTCACTTAAATATGGAGACCACTGCACTATGGTTGCTAGGTTTCTCTCCCAATCATCTAGAGAACCCCGCACCATCCTGTTCCATCCTTGACCTCTTTTCTCGTAGTCAACCTTACCGTAAAATTGAATCATAGTTAAGAGAATAATTCAAAGGAATTCATGCAAAATAAATGTTTCGTGGTGGCAACTGATCAATTTACATAATTTCTCCAATTTTCCTAGTGACAAGCTTCTCCTATAAAATATTCGTCCTCAATTAACTACAAAGTATTTTGTTAATCTTCTTCTGAAAAAACATCACAGCTTATGCTAACAATCAAATCCTTGAGTTCACGACACTCAAACAAACGAGAAAAGAGTTTAGGAGATGGAAAGAGTTTGAGTCCTTTAATAATAATCTATAAGAAATTTAAATCTACTTTTAGCTTGATTTCTTTTAATTTCATTCTTTTATAAGTTTTAGACTTTAGGAGATGCAGTAACGACCTGATCAAACAAACAATACAAGGCAAGGAATATATTAAGTAGGAATATAAATAAGTAACAAAAATACAAGTACAAAACATAAGTCAAGAATGGTTGAAATTGTTGTTGCCATTATTTACCGAAAAAATCAAAAAAGAAGAACAACTGTTCTTACCATGGGAACCACAATATCTTCCTTTCCAGTATCCCTCAAAAATGAATAGGATAGCATTCCAATGGTCTGTGTCGGGCTAAGAGAAAAGAAGACAAGTCAGTTAATTTTCATTTAGACAATCCAACAAATGTGAGTCAGCAGACAAACGTAAAAGGGGAAGTAACAAACGTCTCATGCAAAACTTTAAGACCGAAAACAATCAAAAATTTTAAAGCCAGATTTTAATTTAGACTGATGAAAACCAAACCTTCCCCCATCAATCCCCCGACAACGAGAAAACACTATAACATCTGCTCCAAGCCTCATAGTACTCGTCTTGAACCCATTGCCATCTAAAAGAAAAGGAGAAATTGAAATCATTAATACAATGAGACTGATAATTGAAACAATCTTCCGTTATAATACTTATTCACTACCCCTTTACTTATAAACTTTTCAAATTATAGTCTCGTGTAAGTTATGCAGCAGCTCACATTGACCAATAGTATTTGCCATTTTGCTTTTTGCGGAATACCCAAGAGACATGCATTGTCGCATTTTATCAGGAGCCATTCCACCACCATTATCTGTAGTCAAAGGGTTAAATAAAAACAAAGCATTAGCATTTGTATAACAGAGTTGGGGTCATGTTCTAAGTAAAAGGAAAAGAATTCGGGAATGGTAAAATTCAACTGTGAACGCAAAAACAGCACAGATGGGACTGCGTGAATACGAAAAGACATCCACGCTATCGATGCCACTAGTTCATCAGGAAAGAATGACAAAACATATGGAGTAATGTACCTTCAACCACCAACATCTCACTGCCATCTTTCTTATTTCTCAGCATGTCAATGTGAACATAACTGGCTCCATAGCAAATCTGGCCAAAAAAAAAAACATTAGGATTGAAAAACAAAACAATATTCCTTCAATTTTCTGAAAGCGAGATAAAAGATGTTCAATTACCTCATCCAAAGCATTGTCTAGAAGCTCTGCAAAAGCTGCAAACAGAGTATCACAGTCAGTCGAATTCTTTCTATTCATTTAAAAGCAAAATCAATAAAGAACCAATAAGTATAAATTCAACTTTCACAACTTTAGTGATAATGTACCTCCCAGAGCCCACTTATGACTGGTGGCATTTGAATGGAGAAACTTGGGATGAACCCTGACATGGTCCATTCCAACTGCAAAAGCCAAAAGCACAAAAAGAAGATTAACATCAAAAGCACAAAGCCAAAAGCCTAAAACAGTCAAACAAAGACATGCAAGAACTTGCAGAGCAGAAAACAAACAATCAAACACTTGGAAAACAAAACAACGCGTGCAGCACTTTTGTACCAGAAGAGAACCCAGAATTGGCAATGCCTTCACTGCCACCCTCATAATCCCCTGCTTTCCAAAACTGCTTGCAACTCCGTAAAACCGGACCCACTTGGTTATCATTATTATTATTACTATTTACGCCAACACTCTTCGCAACGTTCTCTGCCGAAACCTGAGCCAGAGGCACCGCCTTGGAAATTTCCAAAGGTGTAAGAGGACGCAGAAACCCTAGAGGGAACGTGAAACCCGCGTTTCCGTTATGTTTCAGCTTCTTCGTTGCCGGAGCTCCTTCGCCTCCTGCCAAATCACGATTTTTCTTCAACTTGCTCGCTACGGAACCCAATAAGGAACTGCTGTCTAGGTCTTCAACGTCCGAAGAGTTAACGGAACTAGCGCTACTACTATCGCTGCTTAGGTAAATAGGCGAAGGATTGGGAATTTGTTTGGTTTTCTCCGTGATTTCTTGCTTGACGGATACGGTAGCGGCGGCCATGGTTTGAAGGACAATGTGAGAGATTTACAGCGACAGAGAATTATGGTTTTGGGTGGTTTAGGGTTTTTTTGGGGGGCTAAGAATGGGAGAGAAAATTTTAAGGATTTTGAAATCGAAGGATAAATAGAACGACAGAGAGAGAGAGAGAGAGAGAGAAGAAGATGAAGCGATATATTCTGGCTCGCAGACGTTTGTGCTGCGAAGTGGCGCGACTCTGTTATAGGAAATAGAGTAAGAATAGGAGTATATAGCGTATAGGACTAGTTTTGCACGTGAGAAGTGTCAAAACATAAAGAATATTGAGAGGAGATAGTGGAAAGTGTAGAGAGAATGAGAGTTGTAGAATATTTTCTGATTTTCACTTATATTTCATTACTTACAATCAACACATATATATACAAGTAATCAAGCCCACAATGTTAGACAAGTCCCCAAAGTTAGGCAACCAACCAAGTTAGGCAACCAAACTAATTAGGCAACCAAACTAATCCAATTGACTAAACATTGTAGGTGCCAAACTAATTCATACTCATTAATTGACTATTGCTAACACTCCCCCTCAAGTTGGTGCATAGATATCACCAATGCCCAACTTGATCAGTGAGTTGTGGAATACTCTGCTAGAAACCTGTTTTTGTCAATATATCGGCAAGCTGGTCTTCGACTTGACAAACGGAAGCTGAATTTCTTTATTTTCAAGTTTCTCTTTAATGAAGTGTCGGTCCACTTCAACATGTTTGGTGCGATCATGTTGAACTGGATTGTGTGCAATGGATATTGCAGCCTTGTTATCACACTGTAGATGCATTCCTAATGTAGGTGCATATCCAATCTCTCTAAGCAATTTTCTCAACCAAAGGAGTTCGCAAATTCCTTTGGTCATTCCTCTAAATTCCGCTTCTGCACTAGACAAAGCAACGTCATTCTGTTTCTTGCTTCTCCAAGTAACCAAGTTACCTCCCACAAATGTGAAGTACCCTGATGTTGATCGTCTATCAGTGACGTTCCCTGCCCACCTGATCTGTATAGCCACTGATATTTCAGATGACCATTTTTGGAGAACATAAGTCCTTTTCCTGAGCTGACTTCAAATATTTAAGAATCCGAAAAACTGCATCCATATGATCTTCACTTGGACAATGCATAAACTAACTAGCAACACTGACAGCATACGCGATGTTCGGTTTGGATGAGAGAGGTAAATCAATCGTCCTACTAATCTTTGGTATCTTTCTTTGTTAGTGGGTACTTGATTGAGATATTCCTCAATGTGGTGATTCTGAACGATTGGAGTGTCCAGGTTTGCAATCTAACATTCCTGTTTCTGCCAATAAATCTAGAACATACTTCCTTTGTGAGAGAAATATGCCTCGCTTTGATCGAGCAACTTCAATGCCCAAGAAGTACTTGAGTCCGCCAAGATTCTTCATTTCAAACTCATTTGCCAAACATTTTTGTAGTTGAGAAATTTCCTGCATATCGTTCCCAGTAATAATTATATCACCGACATAAATGATTAGAGTCGTTACCTTTCCTCCCTTGTGTTTTAAGAACAGAGTATGGTCAGAATTACTCTCCTAAAACCATAATTCTTCATTGCCAAGGTGAAACGCCCAAACCATGCCCTGGGAAACTACTTCAATCCATATAATGCCTTTCGTAATCTGCACACTACATTAGCATGAGTAGATGTAACATATCCTGGTGGGATATCCATGTAGACTTCTTCTGTGAGTTCTCCATGAAGAAAGGCATTCTTCACATCAAATTGGTGGAGAGGCCAATCAAGATTTGCTGCAATGGACAAGAGCACTCGAACAGTGTTAAGTTTTGCAGCAGGAGCAAAGGTTTCTTCATAGTCAATACCGTATGTTTGTGTGTATCCCTTTGCCACAAGCCGTGCTTTGTAACGTTCAATTGACCCATCAGCATTGTATTTCAAAGTGTAAACTCATCTGCATCCGACAGTCCTTTTTCCATGAGGTAAGTTCTCCAGTGCCCATGTGTGATTTTTGTCAAGAGCATGCATCTCCTCCTTCATTGCCTAAACCCATTTTGGATCCTTCAATGCTTCACTCACTTTGGTTGGAATATGAATTGCGGATAACTGGTGTACAAAGCCTTGGACGGGTGCAGATAATTTTTCAGCAGAAACATAGTTTGCAATTGGATACTTTGATGCTTTGCCATTATCGGGTGAATACCGAATTGGCGGTTTTCCACGGTTCTGCCTATCAGGTAATTGATATCTAACAGGTTTATCAACTAAAGCAGTAGATGTAGTAAAATCACGTACCTCAGGATTATTCTCAGGAGATTGATCGGCAGGTCCTGAGATGTGAGGGGGTCTTCATCAGTCTCGGTGGTGAAATATGAAGAGATATCGTGTTCTTGACAGGGGAGCGACTGGTCGCTGGGCTCCTGGCGACCGGTCGCTTCTGGGCAGGTTCGAAATTCTTTTTCAGGACTTTCTGCGACCGGTCGCTGGGCTCATCGTGACCGGTCGTTTTGGGCAGGTTCGAAATTCTTCTTCAAGATTCTCTTGACGACGGTCGTTTTTGGGCAGGTTCGAAATTCTTCTTCAGGAATCTCTAGTGATCGGTCGTTGGGCTCCTGCGACCGCTCTCTTGGCTCATGTTCTGAAATTCAATTTCATTGCTTGGGTTTGTTTTGCTCCAATCGTCAGGTCCATGAATTCCCAGAGCCTCTTTGTTCATTGTTACTATTTGTATGCCTCTTTGAGGCGGAGAGTTGGACATCGGATCATGGAAGAACATCTCCGACTCCATAAAGGTGACATCCAAAGTGACATACATACGACGGCTGGAGGGGTGATAACACCGGTATCCTTTCTGATGAGCAGCATAGCCTACGAAAACACATCTGAGAGCACATGGATCAAGTTTGCCACGTTGATTCTTATGAAGGTGGACGAATGCCACACAACCAAAGACTCGGGGCGGAAGCATTTGAACGGAGGGCAAGGGCCCATGTTGGGCAAGTGCTTGTATGGGAGTCCGAAAGTCTAAAACTTTGGAAGGCATTCGGTTGATGAGGTAGACTGCGGTGACTATAGCATCATCCCAATGGTGACGAGGAACATGAGCTCCAATCAGAAGGGCTCGTGCCTTTTCAAGGAGGTGTCGGTTTTTCCGTTCCGCAACACCATTCTGTTGTGGTGTTTGAGGACAAGTCGTCTCATGAATCATGCCGTGCATCTGGAAGTATGTTTGAAAGTCGTGATTGACATATTCGCCCTTATTGTCGGAGCGAAGAACTCGGATCTTGGTAGAGAATGAGTTTCAATCTGTCTGTGGAAAGGACTGAAATATAGTAAACACTTCATTTTTATTCTTTATCAAGTACAACCATGTCATACGAGTACAATCATCCACAAATGTCACAAACCACCGAAAGCCAGAATGAGAAGTTATAGGTGAGGGCCCCCAAACATCAGAGTGAATTAACTTAAACGGAGTAGTACTTTTACTTGAACTCAACGGGTAGGGCACACGGTGACTTTTAGCCAAAATGCAAATGTCACATTTGAAGTCAGAGTCCTTGAAATCTGATAATAAGTTTGGTAGAATATGCTTCATATATCCAAAGGATGGATGCCCCAATCGACGGTGCCACAACCAGACTTGCCTTTGTTTGATATCATGTGTTACATTGTGAGCCATGCCTGTACCTGAGATCCTCCATATAATATAGCCCCTCTCTCATAGTACCACGACCAATAATCTCCTTAGTGTGAATATCCTGAAGTAAACAAAAACTTGGGTAGATTAATACACAACAATTCAATTGTTTAGTAATTCTGACTAACTGACATTAACTTATTTGATAGAGATGGAACAAGTAAAGTATTAGATAATGAAAGAGAGGATGAGAGAGCCACAGTGCCAACCCCTGTCACAGGAGAAGTAACTCTATTGGCATTAGCAATACTAGTTCGTCTGGGTTGACTAGTACTCAGAAAATCATTAGGATCAAATGTCATATGATCGGTTGCGCCAGAATTAATTATCCAGCCCGTTGAATTTCTATCATCCGAAGTATGGAATACATGGCTAGAGTCACCACTTGCAGCTTCATATCTCTTTTGATCTTTTTCATATCGTGTAGTTTCAGTCGGTGTCGAAGGTCTGGATCATCGGGGTCGGTTGGTTGGGTTGGCGGCAACACCTAGTCCAGGTGAGGCCAATCGGTTTGGGTCGGTGTTGGGTCGGGATTGGTTTCGTCAATGCTTCTAGGTAGGTAGGTTGAGAAGAGTTGGTGGTGCTATTTCCAGCAGGGAAAAAAACATCTTCCCCCATGGAGGTAGCGAAGCTTCAAAACAAGAGTCAGCAATTCCAAAATCGCTGCTCTCATACCATGTCAAAACGTAGAGAATATTGAGAGGAGATAGTGGAAAGTGTAGAGAGAATGAGAGTTGTAGAATATTTTCTGATTTTCACTTATATTTCATTACTTTTTTTGGTCGGAATAAGTTGATAGATAGGCAATGCCAATTACAAGAGAGTGAAACTCATAAAAATGAGTCTAAACAAATGCAACAGTAAAAGCCCACTACAAAAAAACTAAACATGCATAAAGTCCACAGCTGGCATAAGGTCAGAGCCCACAACTGGCATATTTCATTACTTACAATCAACACATATATATACAAGTAATCAAACCCACAATGTTAGGCAAGTCCCCAAAGTTAGGCAACCAACGAAGTTAGGCAACCAACCTAGTTAGGCAACCAAACTAATTAGGCAACCAAACTAATCCAATTGACTAAACATTGTAGGTGCCAAACTAATCCATCCTCATTAATTGACTATTGCTAACAAGAAGCACGTGGATATTATTTTTGCATGCACATCATGTTCGTGTACGGAGGTTACTCGCTCAATTGGCACTCCAGGTTTTTTTCTCTGATTTAATTTTTTTTTTTTAAAGCCAAGATTTTCAAAACGACATTTGATTTGTGAGGAAAGCACTTTCAAAAATAGGTGTTATTCAGAATCTTAATATATAAATTGTATTTTAACTTTGTTTGTATTGGTTGGTCGTTTCTTCTTTTTTATTTTCATATCTCTTATTCTGAGACATATGACCTTTCAATTTATTAAGTTTTGGTTGTATTTTCATACGAGGCATCCGGTCTTCAAATCTACTTAACTTTGGTTATATCATTTTGCTTTTGTCGTTTTCCATGTATTTTTGTAAGGAAATTAGCACTCCAAAATAATTAGCATATACACTTTGTTGGCGAGTCCTTACTTAGTTAGGATTTTGGTTCCTTATCCATTTATTTAGTCCTATTGTAATTGAGATTTATTTCCTATTGTAATTTAGATTTATTTACTATTGTACTTATGATTAACACATCTTTGTACTTCTTTAAAAATACCTTCATATTGGAGAAGAATAAAATTTGAAATATCTTAATACATGTGGTAACACATATTTTCGGCAACCAATAAGAAGGTGACACGTGAAAAAATGAATATTCCTTAGGTCAACTAATTACCCAATTAAATCCTAATTAGTTATGAAGTTATCTTTGATTTATGATAGGAATATCTCCCTAAATTAAGGATTGATTTCCAGAAAATCTCTTTGATTTATCCTATCACCTATTTTTGGGTAAAAATTATCCTAATTAAATAAAAAATTATTCTTCAAACTTTAGCCAAGAAAGGAGTCTATAAATAGATGGCTATGCAACACACAAGAGGTAATTCTAAAAACCCTGGCAAAATTCTTCTCTCTCTCTCTCTCTCTCTCTCTCTCTCTCTCTCTCCTATATGGCCATGCACCACCCGATTCTCCTAGTGAGAGAAAATTCCGACCTTTCCATTATTTTTGTATCTTCCTAAATATCATATAACTAACTTAGGCATCGGATGGGCCTTTGACAAACACCCACGGGTGTGGTCTGTTGACTCCAATCTATTTTACATAAACCGATAAAAAAGAAAAAGAAGGAAGCTATGGAAGAATCTCTCGCGAATATTCTCTAGTGTGAATATTTGCACAAACAATACATAAGAAAAATTAACATATCTTTGTCCTAATGACTTAAAATATAACACATCAAAATTATTATTTTTTTTATTTTTTTTATTTTCTAAATTGATGTTATCCTTGTTATCTCACTGTCTCCATCCTCCCCCTCTTCGACTATCCCAATTCCCACTTCCCAAGATTATACTACTCAACACTAGTTTAAAACTCAAATCAAAATATCCCAAAAATTCACAGTATATCTCAAATTCATGGGTACTTTTTTTCAATTGGAATTTGATTCAATCATTTCATAATTGAATTCATGGGCACAATTACCTGACGAATACAAGAACCCATTGAGTGAGCCAACAACTCAGAGAAATTCCAAGGAGAACTTGGAGGGGTAACATCTATACTGTGAATCATTGAAGCTATACATGAAAAATAAGAAATTTAATTTAGGGTGTGGGTCTTTTTTATCTCTTACCAGAGCAGTAGTGAGTTTTCTAAAATTTCATTGATGCTTTTTCACTTGGAATTGATTTAGATATCATTTTATTTCAGTTTTGAACTAGTGTTGAGAGGAAGTTGGAATTGGGAAATACAAGAGAGAGAATCAAGGAGAGCGAGGGGAGAAAACGGCAATGCTAACGTCAGTTTAGAAAAAGAAGAGAAAAGAAAAACTGAACTTTATTCTATAGTTGATGTGTCATGTATTAAAATGTTGGATTGTTATAACGGCCTAAATGAAGCGAAATGTGTGAACTCTAAATGCAGAGTTGTTGTATTAATAACTGACACAAATTAATGTGCAAACAACCAGTTAAAAATACCCGCAGGTACATGAATTTATTGAGGTATAGATTATGTAAGTACGGAGTCAATCCCACGAAGAACTTCGGCTTCCTACAAGTTCTAATTTGAGTACGTAAATAACACTTATTTAACACACCACACATGCACAAAACAAATTGAAAACTAACCAACAAGAGTTGGTCCAAGTGGAAGGGGCTTGGATCCTTTAAACAAGAGGTCCTAGGTTCGATCTTAGGCGCTTGCGATAAGAGCAGACTCTGTAGGGAGAGGTCCCCGTTTTGCGCCTCGAAGTACCTCAAGGGATTTAATCTCCGCAGTCGCGCGGGGTATACCCTGAGAAACCAAAAAGAAAAGGAAACTAAAAATGAGTAAAGAAAGGTAAAAGAAAAGAAACAAAACAAGAAACCAAAGAAAAACACAAAGAGCACTTTCTATCACCCTTTTATCACATGTGAACAGTATATGAACAATGACCGCGACCAGTCGTGAACAAGATGACCAGCCGTTTTCTGGCAGATTGGCTGGTGACGGTCGCCTGAACAGGTAACTCCTGGTCATTTTTTGGCAGATTTGTTTTCTCTGTTTTTCAGTTTTCGACCTCTGTCCAGTTTTTGACCTATAACTTTCCAACCGTGTGTCCAAATTTCAAGTTCTTTATACTGTTGGATTCAGCATAGAAAAACAAAGAACGCTTTTCAAACCAAAAGTCAAAAACAATTATGGAAATAAACAGAATTCAAAGAAGAAAACACACAATGTTGCAAACACACACACACACACATTGGGGGGGGTTTGTTTTGAGTTGATTTGAGTGACCTATTTATAATGCATGAAAGTAAATGAACTTTAAATTTAAATTAGAATGGCAGAGATGAGTTATCAAAGTGTGAAAGTACAAAGTAACAAACACTAGGGTTTCAGAATCCACCCTAAACAATCCTACACAAGTTCGTGAATACTCAAGTGATGAACTCTAAATGTGTTGATGAAGATATTCACAATCAAGACCGGGTTTAGTGGCTCAAGATGCATGATTCTCTCAAAAATAAGTAGAGTGCAGGGTTAGTGTTATAATACTCGTGCCCTCCCCATAACCGAACCTAGGTGTACTTAGTACTTCGATTCAATTACAAGGAAAACTCATTAAGTTCAAAGAGAATATGAATATCACAAGAATCCTAATAGCATGGTGTTTACATTAGGCATTCAAGAAACCAATTCACATGGATGGTTCTTACTTCATCCATTTGTTGCTTAGGAAAACATGAGGACACACATAATCCCAACAACCTCAAGAAGCATGCTTTCAAAGGTGATCAATCAAAGAAAAACATACATCAAAGATAGATTATTTTAGTGAATAGGAATTCATCAATTGTTGTTAAGAAACCAATTCACATGATGCTCACTTAAACAAGTTCAATCATTTGTTGCTAATTAGAAATTATGTTCTTGGGTATCTTACACAACTTCTCAACTTTAGCTACATGCATACAACCTAAGGTGATCAATCAAAGGAAGCAAACACATATCATAAGATTCAATTAGTGAATGGGATCCATCAACAACATCTAAAAATTCATAAACTCAAAGCATTAAAACAATGGAGTATTCATGTTTAGGGCTTCAACCAAAGCCCTATAAATATAAGAAGTTACATTGAAACTAAGAAATACAAGAAATAATTCAAATGAAAGAAACTAAGAACAAAGAGGGGAAAGAGAATTGCATCTTCAACCCCTTGGATCCTTGCCTCAAGGCTCCCCAAGGTTCTCTCCAATTGTTATTCCATTCTCCCCCCTCCTTGGTTGCTCCTTGCTCTCCTCATTCTAGCTCTCTCTAGCTCTCTCCAAAATGGAATGAATAAAATGTAAGACCCTAATTGAGTTTGCATCTATTTAAGGTACAGAATCTGTTAAGGAATAAAAGTGGAAAGTTTTTATTTGATTAGCCCGATACTTGGAGGTGAAGAAGGAATAAAATAAAAGGAGATATCTATCCTATTCTGTCATGGATTCCAGAGGTGATTAAGGCATGATTTAGGTAATCTTTTATGGGCAAGAAACCTAGGTCAAATCACCTATAAAAATAAGGTTTAGGTCCCCGATCTTATACACATTCAAGCATACAAATCCTACCCCATATTAGGAGTGCATAAGGCATGTAGAAAGATTGGAAGACCTTTGCTTGCTGCTCAAAATCTTTTCTGTCTAGTTCTCATGGCTTCTCAAGGTTAGTACTTATAGCTTGTTTGATCTTAAAGTCTAACATGTGGTATCAGAGCCTAGGTCATGCATCTATAAGTCTAAATCAAGATAAAACATAATCTCCCGACTATTTTTCCGATTCTGTTTTTTGTGCTGTGCTGCAAATGATTGTTTACTAAACTTAAGAATTAAAATTTGTATTCTGGGACTGCTGTGCGTATTTTTTTTTAATATATTAAACCAATTTATATTGTTTAGCATATCTATCAACAGATACATATATAATCATGACTAAGGCTAAAACCACTTAAGCATGAACATAATGAAATTCCGCATCAAGTAAACATATCAAGGATGTCATGTTTTGATTCAAAATCATTGTCTGATGTTCAGTCCACAGATGAACGTGAGGCAATTGTTTTAAATCATCTCAAGGTTTTGATGACAGAATTGCATCACAAGACACATTGGTTGAGGTTTTCTGCTTACAAGTGTGAACCTCATTCGATTATGCCTTAGGATGGAACAAGATGGCACATCAACTACTATGAAGATCAAAATCTTTTATGTCCACAGATGGGAAGATCTTGATAACAACTTATCATAGACAGTTTATGATGTTAGACTTGTGAAAGAAACTCAAGCATATTTGATATTCTGTCCACAGATGTTTATCACATATGTATAAAGTTTGAGGATAAAAGATTAACCATATTGCATAATTCTGTGTTTTCAGTTATGAACCCTACCTTTATCAATTCGATTGAACCTTTGACTGGTAGCAACTTTAAGAAATGGAAGCGTGATTTAGAGATAGCTCTATGTCTCTTAGATCACGACATAGCTTTAAGAGAAGAGAAGTCAGTGCTCACTGCTGAGCACTGCCTGAGCAAAGGCTGAAACTTGAGAGATGGGAGAAGGCAAATAGGATCTGTCTGCTCATAATGAAAAAGTCCATGATTGAAGCCATTTATGGAGGCATTCTTGATTCTGAAAATGCTAAGGAGTACTTGGAGGCAGTGGCTGAGAAGTTTAAAGAATCAGATAAGGCTGAAACTGGAAATTTGATGAATAGGCTGGCTACCATGAAGTATAATGGTAAGGAAGAAATGAGGGTGTATCTCCTAGGTATGATAGAGACTGCCAGCAAGCTAAAGGCACTTGATGTTCCTATAACCGATCCTTTTCTTGTTCATCTTGCTTTGAACTCTCTCCCTTCATCATATGGACAACTTAAGGTAATTTACAATGCTCAGAAAGACAAGTGGGATCTTAATGAGCTCATAACTATTTGTGTTCAAGAGGGGGCTCAGATGAGAGAAGGAAAAAGAGGTTAACACTGTGCACCTCACCACCAATGCTCACAAACGTCACTTTTCTAAGCCTGGCTCACATACTTCTGCCAACAAAGAGAACTCTAAGGCTAATCTTCCTCCTAAAAGGTCTGACACTTTAAAAACCAACAAAACTACTGTTTTTAAATGTTACTTCTGTGACAGAGCAGGTCACATGAAGAGAGAGTGCACCAAATACAAGCGTTGGGTAGAGAAAAAGGGAAACAAAGGTAAATCTGAAACTGTCCTAGTTTGTTTTGAGTCTAACAATGTCATAGTTCCTACTAACTCATGGTGGATTGACATGGTTCATCAATCCATGTTGCCAATTCCTTGCAGGACTTCGCAAACCAGGAGGAAACCAAGTAGAGACCAAGACCATCTGTTCGTAGGGAATGGGAAGAGAGTACCAGTCCAAGCAATAGGCTCAGTTAGACTCCAATTAGTTTCAGGCTTTCCTTTAATTTTGAAAGATGTTGCTTTTGTACCTTCCATGAGAAGGAATTTGATTTCAGTTTCTAGATTAACTAAGGAACTTTTCAGTTTTGTTTTCTCTTAAAGTTGGATTTGATTTAGTCTTTAATAAAAATTCAGTGGGCAATGGCTCTTTGATTGATGGTTTGTATTGTTTAAATCTTTCTAGTAATAATGTTGTTTTCACCACTGAAACCATAGGACAGAAACAATCACTAGAAAATGAGAAGTCTGCAAAACTATGGTACAAAAGATTAGGTCATGTGTCTAAGAAAAGAATGCAAAGGTTAATTCAAGAAGGAATTCTTCCTTCCTTGGATTTTGCAGACTTCACTGAGTGTGTTGAGTGCATAAAGGGAAAAATGACTAACTCTAGAAAATTAGGATCCACACGCAGTCAACAACTCCTAGAGATAATTCACACTGACATTTGTGGTCCTTTTCCAGTTGAAACTCTAGAAGGACATAGGTACTTCATCACTTTCATTGATGATTTCTCTAGATTATGCTATCTCTACCTAATCCAGACCAAATCTAGTGCCTTTGAAGTTTTTAAAATATTTAAAACTGAGGTTGAAAACCAACTTGAGTTAAAGATTAAAGTGTTAAGATCTGATAGGGGAGGAGAATACTATGGCAAGTATGATGAGCAAGGCAGACATCCATCACCATTGGCTCGATATCTTCAAGATTGTGGGATAGTTGCTCAATACACAAACCCTGGAACTCCTCAAGAGAATGGAGTGTCAGAAAAAAGGAATAGAACCTTGAAGGATATGGTGAGAAGCATGATTTGCACCACTGACCTTCCGAGGTTTTTATGGGGAGATGCTGTCAAGACAGCTAATTATATCCTAAATAGGTGTCCAAGTAAATCAGTGCCTAAAACACCTTTTGAGCTATGGAACAAAAGGAAGCCTAGCTTAAACCATCTGCATATCTGGGGTTGTAAAGCTGAGGCCAAAGTTTACAATCCAAACTTGGGAAAATTGGATCCAAAGACTGTGAGCTGTAGGTTTATAGGATATGCAGAGAGATCAAAGGGTTTTCGTTTCTATTGCCCCAACTATACCAATAGAGTTGTTGAGACAGGAAAGGCTAAGTTTCTAGAGTATGATGAGGATAGTGAAGGGGCAAACAAGAATTTTTCTTTTGATGAAGAGGGAGAAATAGGAGCAGAAAATTGCCATGCAAGCAATATTCCAATCATAACCTATGATTTAACTCAAACTTTGTCACAACCTGAGGTACCAATTGAACTTAGGAATGAAGACCAAAATGTTGGGGAAATACAAGAAGAATTGAATGAAATGGACGTGCCCATAGAACCTGTCACACCCCAATTTGTTCACTTAATTATTGAGAGTGTGAGGTAAAAGAAAAACTAAAATTTAAAATTTAAATAGCAAGAAACATGAGAATTAAACATAAAACTTTTGTTTAAACCAAAGTAATTTACATTGTAATTTTACAAGCAAGATTTCAGGAAAATACAGACTCTTAAAAAAACATACAAAACTATCTGCAACTTCTTCTTCTTGTTTCCTTGTCACAACTAAACTTCATATTCAAAACCTGCAATAAATTCATTAAGGGGTGAGCATTACATGCTCAGTAGGGGCCCTATATGATTAGTGAGATTTTTAATGTACAATTTATGCAATGTATGAATGAACTTCAATTCTACCCTACCCGTTAATCTATATAATAGGGCAAGCAAATCTGCATGTCCCATACCATGCATTTTACCACTGTGATTCTGAATGCCCCATTATATAAACTAACACCTATTTCAATCATCCCATAATTCCCCTTTTGCTAGTCATCTTGTCCATACCATTGATCTCCAAGCCCAAATCACCCAATCGACAATTATACCGCCGATTTCCTAATCTCCTGTGCACACGGGCTCGCCTGAACTTGGTCCCTACAATGGTTAGACTCAACTACACAAAAGATTCTTCCCATTATCCTCATTCCCATAATTTATTTATCAACCCAAAAATTCCAAACACCACTGACAACATATGAACATGTCAATATTAATCAAATTATAATGATAATTGACAATCATGTAAACACCCAATATCAAGGATAATAATCAAACAATATTACCAAGCAACATATAGTGTTCACAATATTTAATTAAATCAATTTATGCAAAACCTCCCCAAGAAAGAACCCCTACCTCAAATCCAAAGCTATTGTATAACTCCCAGTTGTAAGCTCAAATATTTTGAACTTCTTCAAAACCTCTCCACACTTAGTTCTTTTGTCTACGAATTTTTTTTTAGGAAACTACTATAACTTGAAGAACTTATGATCCAAAGCTATTATGTAGGACTATTTATAGTAGTTAGAGTCGGTAAAGAAAATTTGGTTGAAGCTTTAACATTATGCCACATAATCATTCTACAAGTTCCTAGACTCCCAAAGCCTTTTGCGTTGGCTTGGTAGAGTGCTTTGTGAGCACTCTCCTAACAAGTTTTTATATATAGGAATATCTACTATTATTACACCTCAAGCTTTAATGGGTTTTGAGGACACCACCAAGCAACACGTTAGTTTGCAAAAATGCTTAGTATGCATATATGTTTTTCTAATAGTTTTTGTAAAATAAGTATATATAATAATAATGATGAATAGTGCTGAAATGAATAAAACCATGCAATAACATTTGAATGGCTATTAGTTAATAGCTATCTTTACGTAACTTACTATACAATTAATATATATATATATTATTAATTATATACTTTTTGGAGATTGATAATTGTAATTATTTAATTTATGAAATATTAAAAATATGGGGTTTTCACAGAACCACAGCCACAACAGCAAGAAATTAGAAGATCCACAAGAGAGAGGAGAGCCAATACATTGCCAGATTTTTTTTATTTGAATGAGACATATTCTTATAATTGTGATTTTGAGGACCCAATGAGTTACAAGGAGGCTATAACTAGTGAACATTCTGAAAAATGGCTTAAGGCAATGCAAAGTGAATTGGAGTCTATGGAAGCCAATAAAGTGTGGGAGTTAGTTGAATTGCAGCAAGGAATGAAGCCTATAGGGTGTAAATGGGTGTTCAAAACCAAAAGGGACTCAAAGGGCAATATTGAGAGGCATAAGGTTAGACTTGTAGCTAAGGGTTTCACATAGCAAGAGGGGATTGATTATACTGAAACTTTCTCTCCAGTTTCAACCAAGGATGCCTTTAGGATCATTATGGCACTTGTGACACACTTTGACATGTTTTTACATCAAATGGATGTAAAAACAGCCTTTCTAAATGGTGAATTAAGTGAGGAGATTGTTATGCAGCAACCAGAAGGATTTGTAGAATAAGAGAGTAAGCAGTTAGTGTGCAAACTGAAGAAATCGATCTATGGTTTGAAACGGGCCTCAAGGCAGTGGTATTTGAAGTTTCATAAGATAATTACATCATATGGTTTTGTTGAGAATAGGTTGGATGAGTGCATATACTTAAAGAACAGTGGGAGCATATTTATTTTTCTTGTTCTCTATGTAGATGATATTCTTCTTGCTAGCAGTGATGAGAGTCTCTTATATGAAACAAAGAATTTTCTATCTATGAATTTTGAGATGAAGGATCTTGGAGAAGCTTCCTATGTCATAGGTATTGAGATTCATAGAGATAGAGCACGAGGACTGTTAGGTTTATCACATAAAGTTTACATAGAAAAGGTGTTGAAAAGGTTTAATATGCAACAAAGTAATGGAGCAGAAGTGCCAATTTCAAAAGGAGATAAGTGTTGCTTCGATTCAGCTGTACCAAAATGGATTCAGCTGCATCCTCAACTTGTGATACTCGTAAGTGCACGAGCTGTTCGGTAGTATAGCATATGTAAATGCGAGGTCGATCCCACGAGGATTGGTGATTGAATGATCCAATTCATTTTCCCTACACAAAACAGAAATGGAAAAGAAATAAATAAAACAAGAAAAAATAGAAATAACTCAAGCAAATAAGTTCCCAAGTTCAATTAGATTAATAGATTGATTCTAGCTAAAGTATGATTAAGTCATGGTGTTTGGTCATAACCTTGTGTTCCTAATTCCCTAATTTGATCATTTGTTGTCTAACCTAAAATTAAGCATTATGAACTCATTAAGCATAGATGAACAATTTAAACAACCAAGCATGTATCTAATCCCTGTTGTTTAATGTCCATACATACTCTTCCTATTCATAGTTCAATTCGAATTAAAGCATGGTGTCTACTCTTAATTCAAACCAAGATAGCTAACATGCAAGCCTAAATGGTGATCAATCATTCAAACTAGCATATTAACTTATAAGCATAATGAATAAGAACAAAAACCATAATTGAAACTTGGAAACTAATTTAACTTGAATACTTAAAAAAGAATGTACATTACAATAAAAGTAAAGTGGAACTAAGAAAACTTGAAGGAAAATTTAGTAAAATCATTTTGTTACAACAATTTACAACTTGAAAGGAAACTAAGAGAATTTGAGGGAGAGAAGGGAAAGGAGCTCTAGAGAAGTGTTTGAGAGCTCCCCCCTGGGGTGTGATTTATGAAGCTTGAAGACTTCTCTATTTATAGGGCTAAGAGGGAGGAACATCATGATGAATTCCAACACCACCATTCCTCATTTAATACAACCCATAACTCACACTTCATCTTGTCTATGTTAGTGTGGTTGGAATCAATTGCATCTCATACTTCTTTTGCTGCACCTCAAGCTTTCTTCACATAGGATTATCAATTGCATCCCTTACATGCAAAGGACTAAAGACCACATGTTGGTTTTTAGGACGACAAATGAATTAAAATTAGTTGGCTATTGTGATGCAGATTTTGCAGGATGTGCAGAACAAGCTAGATCAACTTCTAGTTTTGTTTTTATGATGGGAGGTGGAGCTGTTGCTTGGAAAAGTGTGAAGCAGTCAACAATAGCTACATCTACCATGTATGCAGAATTTATAGCTTATTATGAGGCTGCAAACCATGGTAGTTGGCTTAAGAATTTTATACATGATTTGAGGATAATAACTTCCATAGAAAGACCAATTCAGTTGTACTGTGATAACAAAGCAACAATTTTTTTCTGTAAAAATAACAAGAGATCCTCAGGAGTCAAACACATGAAAGTTAAGTACCTATCTGCTAGGGAACAAGTCAGAGATGGTGAAATAAATGTCAATTACATAAGCACTACAGAAATGATAGCTGATCCATTAAATAAGGCAGTGCCTAACTCAGTTTTCATAGGCATGTCAACAGGTATGGGAGTGCTGTCAAGCTTTGAAGGTGCCTTATTTTAGTGGGAGTCGTTTTAGACTATGTTCTTATTTTAAATGTTTTGGTACTGTGCTTTCATGTTATTTGACAATATGAATGAATATTTTGACTCTGATTCTATTGAATTTTTGCAATATGAGTAAGCACTGCTTCTAAATATTAAGGAGCTCTTTATATATATTGAGCATTAAAGTTAAACCACTCAGTGGTTATAAAGTGGACCATTCATATATCAGGAATGATACTTCAGTTTAGCACTTCTGATATATGCGAACATAACCATGACTTGCTGGTACTCTATGTGGATATTGTTGCTTGTGGTGATTATAGGTGGATGATACCATATCATTTGGATATCATGTCTGCAATCCTATGAGTTGATGAAATTTGACATAGAGTTTGATATAGATATCCTTATCAAATGAGCTTTCCAAACTGTGCACATAAGGAATCAATTCTGAGGCAGTAAGGAAGTGTTTTAAATAGATGTTGCACTCAAGTGGGAGAATGTAAGACCCTAATTGAGTTTGCATCTATTTAAGGTACAGAATCTGTTAAGGAATAAAAGTGGAAAGTTTTTATTTGATTAGCCCGATACTTGGAGGTGAAGAAGGAATAAAATAAAAGGAGATATCTATCCTATTCTGTCATGGATTCCAGATGTGATTAAGGCATGATTTAGGTAATATTTTATGGGCAAGAAACATAGGTCAAATCACATATAAAAACAAGGTTTAGGTCCCCAATCTTATACACATTCAAGCATACAAATCCTACCCCATATTAGGAGTGCATAAGGCGTGTAGAAAGATTGGAAGACCTTTGCTTGCTGCTCAAAATCTTTTCTGTCCAGTTCTCATGGCTTCTCAAGGTTAGTACTTATAGCTTGTTTGATCTTAAAGTCTAACATAAAACTGATCTTCAGCTCCCAAGTGGTCTGCCTAATTCAATTCCCATGTTTTCTACAATTTGCCCAAGTCAATTGCCTAAAGGAAGATGCCTTCTCTATGCTATCATCTCTCTTCTCCTTTCCAACTCACCCTTGTCTCCTTGTCTCCTCTTCATGATGGATTTTTGTCTTGACAAAGATGCTATTTGTCTCAAAAAATTCCACTTCAATAAGGTAATTTATTGTTACCAAATGGCATGGTAACAAGTAGAAATGAGGTAACACCAAGTGAAAGTAAAACTGGCCCAAAACAGATTTCTAGAGCCAGTATCAATTGCTGGATCAGTTGGATATGCTACACTTGTCCAATTGAGCTCAAATTCGGATATGTTATAGTCAACATCCATTGGAACAGGTTTCATGAAGATCTTCACCTCATCCAAGCATCGGATCATGCTAATCCAAGGCCAAGAAGTTGACCTACGAAAATGAACAAAAATAGAATTTATAACCAATAATGCACTTTTAGCTCATTTTCATTCTAACCAAGGTAAAACCTAATAAAACACAAAAAGGAAGTAAAAAACTATAAAATGTCAAGAACTAACTCAAAATAATGGGTGAATAACATGATAAATCATGTGTAAAAATGAACCGAACAAGAGCCTCGTGATCCCTTTGTTTGACATGGTATCAGAGCCTGGTTTTTTTTGTGACATTTAAGCCCTCTTCAAAGAGGGGAGGGGGGGAGTAAAAAAAAGTGTATGTTTTTCTTTCCCATGAAGATATTGCATATTTCTTGGCTCCGACGACCCATTCTCTTCATGGGGAATGAAAAGAAGTTGTGTCTGCATGAATTAGCTAAAATTGATATGGAATAATTTTTCGTTGTCATTTTCTGTTGTTGTTGTCGTTGTTGTCGTCATTGACCTTGTCTTGCTTTGCCTTTAAATGCCTTTGCTTTGCCTTGCCTTACCCTATTTTAGGGTTTGGTTTTGCCTTTGCTTTTGTTGTGCCTTACCTTATTTTTAGGGCTTGGTTTTGCCTTTGCCTTTATTGTGCCTTACCCTATTTTTAGGGTTTGATTTTGCTTTACCTTCTGTCGTGTTCACAGGGTTTCTGTGTTTTGTTGTGCATTCTATTTTTTAGGGTTTATTCTCGTGTTCACATGGTTTGTCAGTTGTTTCACTCATGGTTTACGGCATGACCTCTTCAATTGTTCGATTGGTCAATGTCGAGAATGGTGTTTTAAGCATATGAAACATCTTTAGGCCAGCTTAAGAGGGAGTGTTGACGAGTCCTTACTTAGTTTGGATTTTGGTTACTTATCCATTTATTTAGTTTTATTGTGATTGAGATTTCCTATTGTAATTTAGATTTATTTCCTATTGTATTTAGGGTTAATACATCTTTGTACTTCTTTATAAATACCTTCATATTGGAGAGGAATAAAATCTAAAATATGTAAATAACTATAAAAAAATTCCCATATACTTTGTTTGACACACTTCTTCCTAGTGAAAAAAAGAAGAATGATAATAACAATTCATTCTTATAACTTACATATTTCTCACTCTTTGCTTAAACAACTCTTTTTGGACTTATCTACTAGGGCTTGTTTTGTCAACTTTTGAGATGTCATTCTTTAGGGCTTGTTTTGCCAACTTTTGAGATGTTGTCATTCTTCAGGCATTATTGTCTCTGTTGCTTCTGGGTTTTTCCCAGCTTTTGAGTGAGATGTTACTACTCTTTGGGCATTCTTGTTCATGTTTTCTTAAGGGCTTTCTAAGGATAATGCTTCCCTCCTTGCTCATAAGGAGGAACTCCTTAAATACTAATGTGGCTCAACACAAACTAACATTTGTCCTTTTTTTTTTAATATTCTCAAAGGTGCATTTATTTTTCATTTTAATTATTCTTAACAAGAGAGACACGTGTCGGATTATGGCTGAGCCACATTAGTATGTAAGGAGGAGTTCCTCTTTATGGGCAATAAGGGAAGCATTATCCACTTTGTAAAGCATGTTTGTGTCGTGATTAAAAAAAAAGTTTTTATCACAAATAATCTCTCAATTTTTTAAAAGTTCTTATTTTAGCCCTTAAACTCTCAAATAAATCAATGTGATCATTTATCTTTTAGGCTACACATCAATTTGGTCCATGTTGTTGCATTATGACAAAAGATTCGTTCAATATTGTCACATATGATGATAATTCTCCAAAGACTCAATGGAGTCACATCTAAGGTCATCCCCAATGGTTGGGACTCTAAAAGGGGTTAATAGAGCCTTATTTATAGCTCCAATGGAATCTTTAGGGCTCTAAACACATCTTTCCCACAATGGAAGGCCCTATATTCATGGCGGGCTCTTTATTTTTTTTATGATGTAATTTGATTTACGTGGTTTTTTATTTTGGTTAACTATTTTACTTTAATGTTTGTTCATGTTATTTTAGTTATTTTATTTGGTGAACATTTCAACCAAAAAAAAAATTAAAATTTGGACAAGATTTGGAAATCAACATTTTATTTCAACTTTGTTTCAACTTTGGATATCAACACAACTTTTGAAAGAAAAAAGCGGGTCAGCATGGTGGCAAACATGCTATTGACAAAAGATAAAAAAGGCAAGTATGGCTTTGTATAATCGCAAGGCAAGTGAGAGACCAAAAAATGTGGGCTGCAATTTTTCTTCTTGCAGGACCCACTTGGTTTCAAGGACTTCAACCAAGCATATAGATTTAGGTAGTGTTGGGCTTCAATTTTTAGAGCCTTGAATTTGCACCATTGGAGATGCTTTTTTAAGGAAAGTTTGTATTTATGGGAATCTTATGTTGGTTGAGCCCCAAATAGAGCCCCCATTAGGGATGGCCTAAGTAAACCACCACCCTGAAGATCCAAAGCTAAGGCCTCCGAAGCTTGATGGGGAAGAGAGTGCACCCACACATGATAATGCTCAAATTGATGACCTAGTCTTGCAAGACCATAAGCTAGGAAATTCCTTTAACGCAAAATGTGATGAAAGCTTAGGTGTTCAAATTGATCTTTGCCCAAAGGAAATGTTCTGGCAAACTTGGAATCTCGTTCCACCCCGGCAAACTTGAACCCTTTAGAAATTAGATATTGCAAATCTTTCAATAAAGCATAAACTTCAGCAACCAGAAGAGAGCTTGAACCAATCTTTCAAAATGCATCGATACTATTACTATTAGTAGTGTGTGACTTATATTTTAGTTTGTTGAAGCACCAAAGCAAGAACGAATATATGGATGAGTTTTAATCGTCATATATCTAAATCAACATAAGTCGTCACTTTCTTAATCGTCATTTCGTCTATTAATTAGATATAATTATTAAATTGTCACTTCAACTTATTTTAATAGACAATTTGACAAATTCAGTTTTCAAACCGACAAATGTCGTATATTATATATACAAAATTTAAGCTTTCAGTGATGTCACAGGGTAGAAGGATTTTCCACTTATTTTGTCGCTGGTGGAGATTTCAACTTTCATTACTTGAAAAGTTGGCGTTGAAATTATAGGTACTGTAAGTTAATTTAATGGCGTAATGACATGAAACTCTCGAGTCGAGACTAATCTTTAGTGCCACCATACTGTGTCACATCATATCTATAAGGGATAAACTTTTATAGTTTCTTCCGCCTTTGCAAATCTAAGGATTTTGAGCCTCTTTATTTAGAGAGTACGCATTTATCCTCATTTCATAAAATTTCAAGTATTTAAATCATCTAACGATTTAAAGTAAGCAAGTCAGCTAAATATGTTTTTTGCCTTATTAATGATAACGACATTTGTTGCTCATTGTTTTCTCCTCATAACCACCTTCATCGTCGCTCTCGATCTTTTTCCTTTCTTTTTCTAATGAATAATCAGAAAGTCCCAACTTGATCATGAGAAATACCAACCTATTTCAAATTACCAAGCCTGCTTCTCAACCGTCTCTGTAATTTACACATATAGAAGGCCACTTCCACAAAATCAATTTTATAATAATCCTCCTGATCTCTAATTGAAAGATTTGTTATGGGGTAGGGTGAGGGGATTTATCATCATACAAAAAAAAGAAGATATGAGTGAAATTAAAAATAAATAAATTCATTTTTATAATGAAATGAAATTGGGGATATGGAGGATGGAAATATCTGACTACATGTTAGCCAAATATATTTATGTTCCACAAATTAATACATTATATAGAAAAAGGAATAAAATGATTAGTGATTCAACAACATCCATATAATGTCACAACAAATTCTTAAAAAAGAATAAAATTATAGATTTATGTGAGGGATAGTCAAGCAGCAGCCAACCAACAGTTTAATCATCAGTACTGATGCCACAAACAAGTACGATTATATTTGGAAATTTGAGATTTAATTTATAAAACTATAAAGCGAGCATATATATTTATCTCTACTAGTCTCTCCACGCGCTCCCGCGCCTGCAAGAGGCTTTTTTTAAAAAAGTTTAAATTTATTTTAGAATTAAAAATAATAATGGGTAATTGTGTTTCATAAAAATATGATCCATTATCTGATTTTTCTTTTAATTTTAAAATTTTTAAATATGAAAAAGTGTGAATTTACCATATTATCATCATTTAATTAATAATTTCAATTCTTAATGTTGGCATTAACCAATGGCATTTTCTGGTATTTTGAATGTTTCACCATTCTCTGCCTTTTGCTTTATATATATAGATATATAGTAAAACATTCAAAATACTAGAAAATATCATTTGTTAATGTAAATATTAAGAATTGAAATTATTAATTAAATTAAAATAATATGATAAATTTATACCTTTTCATATTAAAAAATAATTAAAAATAAAAATAAAATTAGATAATGAGTGTTATTTTTATAAAACAATTCGCAGACGTGTAATATGAGCATTATTATTATGTTGAAATAAAATTTACAAGAATACATATAAAAAGAAAACATACGCGTGAAAGCCAAGGTACTCTTTATTGGTCACTGGACCATTATATATAGTTGGTGGGCTGTAGGTTTGTCTTGTATACTTATTTTGCACGTGACATATAGACTGGGTTTAGCTAGGTTCATCGAATACTAGAGGTTTTTCTGGTTCAGCACAGGTTCATATATATATATATATATGCACTAACCAAAATGCTATCAACTGTCAACAAATCAATAATGAGTAGAGTATTAATTCATGTACTAGCGAATGGAATTCCGCCATAAGTGAACACTGAGTAGGTCAATTCAATTACAATTATGGAAAATAGAAAAGTCGACAATAAAATAAATTCTTACTGCTGTTAATGGTGTAGACTGTAACTTGTTCACCCCTGATGTGTGCGTATAGTACCGCTCAATAATGTAATTTATTTTTGATAAATTATTCATTTTATATTGAGGGATTCCTAAATACTTTTAGGAAAAAGCTTGGTTCCTTCTTACAACCAATGCGGTTTTTGCATGTGTCAAATTATTTTAATATCATTTTTCCTTTTTTTTCAACAGAGAGAAAAATAGGCCGTGTGTGGCGTTGACAAGGGCGTATATTTAAGAATAAACTATGATACATGTGGGCTTTATATACCGCCTCTCCATGCTGAGATTGCCCCATCAAAGACGCAAAGCTTATCTCGTGAAGCTTTTCTCTGCTTCCTTCCTCTTCCCCTTTATATCCTCCCTTTAATTTCATTACCCTTCTGGCATTCTTCAAAACACTCCCTCTTTCTAATGCTCACCTTAACCACCACTACAACTTGATCAAATCCTTGTGATTCTTTTGGGGCCGGCTTCATCCATATTTTTCCTTATTTTGGGGGCTAGGCAGTCCCTTTTTTGCATGATCCATTTGTTTTTGTTCATTCAGAAAGTATGAGTAACACAATGATCCCAAGAGTGAAGGTCATGGTTTATTTGGTCTACGACCGGGGTTAAACTGGATCCGACCCGTTCACAACTTTTTTGTGTGCCCTTTATTATTTTGTTCATAATACAAAGTAGAATCAGATTTCTCCTTGCAATTAAATTCATGGAAGAGGGTGGTGTTGTGTGTGGTTTTTAAACCCAACATCCATATTCCATATACATCTTCTCTTTCTGTATTTTTTGGTCAATCTTCTCTTTCTGTATTCATTGTAATTTCCAGTCATCTTTGGATATGATGAAGGAAAACGGTAAGAGGGGCTTGATAGTCAAAACCTGGGAGCGATGCAAATCAATAGGCCGTGGCCGCAAGATGACTACTACTATGGTGCCTGCTCTGACAATCAAGAGCAGGTCCTGCCCGCATATCAACCTCGGTGTCCACGAAAGGGAAGAGAAGCGCGCCAGCAGGCGCCAAGTGGCTCCGGAGGGCTGCTTCTCCGTCTACGTGGGACCCCAAAAGCAAAGGTTCGTGGTGAAAACGGAATATGCAAACCATCCTCTCTTCAAGATGCTACTTGAAGAAGCTGAGTCGGAATTCGGGTACGACAGCCAAGGTCCTCTTGTGCTGCCTTGTAACGTTGAAGTGTTCTACAAGGTGCTGATGGAAATGGACGATTCTGGTAACCCAAAGGTTCCTCAAGGGTGTGGCTTGGCTAAGCGTTATGGCTCTTACCATCTTCTTAGCCCGTCTCGGATGGTTGCTATAAATCAGTTCTGATTATAATGTGTATTAATTTACAAAGACTTGGTGTAGCTTGCTTGGGTTGTATGTATATGCGTTTGAAATAAAAAAATTTGTGGGATTTAAGTTTTCTTCAGTCTGTCAAGAACCTTGTTGTAATATAGCGGCTCGTATAAATTTTTGTTTTTGTATTTTGAGCTTTTAGATTCCATCTCAATCATCATGCTGCTTGCAATATGAAGCATAAATTATTATATGCAAATTAGGGGTAATGTTATAAATAATAGAGATTAGGTGGAAGTCGGTAGCAACTTGCAAACAAGATATAGATGCTAAAAGTAAGTATGTCATCTTCTTGTATGGTATGATTTGATGAAAAGGAGGAAAGACAAGATCACGAATATTTTAGGTACCAAGCTATATACCTGGGATATGAAGAGGGCTGAACCCTACGTTAATTGACTCCTCGCTACAGTCCAAATGATTCATTACAACTTAATATTATCAAGACAAAGACTGTTTTTGTAATTTGATTAGCCACCTAATTGCACCGTAAGTATAGTCTTTCTGAATTTACTAATTTAAGGTCGGTAATACATAGGTGGGCTGGCTGAGATAGTTATATTTCATTATCTTTCTTTTGCTAAGCTCAGCAGTTTAGGAAGGAACCAGGTAAGTTAAGTTCTGGAGTGGGTCGGAGAGAAACTTTGGCAGTTAGCCCCCCGCCGCTTGTTGTGTTCAAGAGGAGAATTTGTTTAGTGTAAAGTGTCACGTAGAGTTATTAATTTACGTATTATAATATGATGACGTGATTGATATTTCAATGACCTAAAACAAACATAATATTAGTTGATTGCGTGCCTTTCTTCTTCTTTAATCAATATAGTTACGCCACTCTAGTTTTTCTTCTTTTTTTACTTTCATTTAAATATTCGTTTTTGTAAATGAAAGGTGTGATGAATGAGAGAGGATGGAAGAAATGGGAATTTCATTTAATAGTAATTATTTATGTTGATTTTCGTATGTGTTTGTTTAATTGTATACTAGCCCCTTAACACATGCTCACGCATGTGCTAATTGGTTTTTTTTTTAAAAAAAAAAATTTATTTATAGAATTAAGAAAAGATAACATGGGTAGTTATGTTCCATAAAAGTATGACCTATTATCTGATTTTGTTTTTATTTATATTTTTTTAATATTAAAAGAATGTGAATTTACTATATTATCCTCATTTAATTAATAATTTCAATTCTTAATGTTTGAATTAACCAAGGGCATTTTCTGGTATTTTGAATGTTTCACCTTTCTCTGCCTTTTGCTTTATATATATAGATAATCATTTACAGCTGGTACTTCGTTATAACTTATATATAACTTGGGTTGGGTATGAACTCATCAAATTTTGGAAGTGTTTCAATTAACAATCTCGTTGAATATTGGTGTTTAATTTTAATTAGCTTCTCTGACGCGCTTCCACGCATACGAGAGGTTTTTTTTAAAAAAAATAAATTTATTTTAGAATTAAAAAAGATAATGGATAGTTGTGTTTCATAAAAATAGGATCCATTATGGTTTAATTTTTTTAATTGCTATATTATCCTCATTTAATTAATAATTTCAAATTTTAATATTTGCATTAACCAAAGGTATTTTCTGGTATTTTAAATGTTTTACCATTTTCTGCATTTTTCTATATATATAGATTAAGTTGGAGAAAAGTTTGTCGTAATTCTTAATCAGCTAAAAAAATATTAGCTAGCTACTGAACCCACTTCACAGTTCACACACCATTGATAATACGTGTATTACAATCGCATATTCATTATGTCACCACCACGCATGCCATTCATCAAAGTTGACATTAGATTTTCTTTATTTTTTTATTTTTTTATTCTTCTTCTCATTTTGTTTGGTTATGCTAGAATACGTGGTTCAGAGTCCTGGTGGACTTAGTAAACCCATTTCTTTAATAACAATAATGCTTTTGTTTTTGTCAAACATTTTTAATTTACTCAATCTATAGTTTGTCAGCCGAAAAAAATAATAATAAAATAAAATAGACAATTTGATAATCATTTCAATTTTAGTTTTTAATTTATGTGCTTGAGTATAGAGGAAAATGAGAGTAAGAATGAGAGTTAGGATGAGATTGAAAGAGATGATGGGAGGGACGACTAATAAAAGTAAAAACTATTTCAAATATATTTCAGTTTTTAGTTTTTATTTTCGTTTTTGTTACTCATCTCTCCCACTCTTACATCTCATGTTCCCTTTCAATCCAATCTTCACTCTTATTCTTATGTCCATTCTCTCTCTTTTTCCTCTATTCTTTAGCATAAAAAATAAAAAATAAAAACTAAAATTGAAATGGTTATCAAACGACCCCTAAAATTTTGTTTTAGGTACTACTTTGCTTTCAGAGAAATGACATTTGATGCCCTACACGACCGGGTACTGCTCTATCCGTTCACTAAATTGATATGGATATGTTTCCTTATCGAAATTATTTATTTGTTTGTAGGGTAGAAGTCCGCAGATAGGAATTGACAACTTGCCAAAAGCAAACGTCCCAAAACAGCTTAATTTCATTGGAAGACATTTCTCAAGCGGTAAGATGCATGGAGTGCTTGGTCTAATATGTTTATACTCTGAACAATTGTATCTGAAAAATTCAAAACACAACTATTTCATTTAAAAGTGCCAACTCGTAAAAAAACAAAAAACGACATAAGAGTACATGTACAACAAAATTCTCTATAGATGAAGATATATAAATAAATAAAAGGCATATTGATACACGTATAAGGGTAGGTATAAGTGACAAATATTAATCTTAGAAGATAGATTATGAATAAATTATTGAGTGATCAAAGAAAAAAAAATGGAAGGAGCAAGTAATAGAAGACCTAAGACGCCATACTTTCTTTGGTTTTGAATAAAACATCTTCAAGAGAAAGGGGCCCAAATAGACGAGCAGCCCAACAAGAAAAAGGGCGAAAGCTATCGGGAAAGGGCAGCAAGCCAGCAGCCAAGCCTTACCAAACAGTAACAGCAACAAACCAAAAATAGGGCAACCGGCAGCAAATTCAAGTCATTATGAAAATGATTACCACAAGAAATATATGAAATTGAAAGAGCTAATATTGGGAATTTGTTTAATAATAATA
This sequence comes from Prunus fruticosa, assembly GCA_018703695.1. Classification (NCBI taxonomy): domain Eukaryota; kingdom Viridiplantae; phylum Streptophyta; class Magnoliopsida; order Rosales; family Rosaceae; genus Prunus; species Prunus fruticosa. The sequence continues at coordinate 34,577,436 of CM031917.1, forward strand.
ATATAATAAATCCCTTTCAGCTTTTAGCAATTGGGAAGAAAAAGGTGCAAACTTTCCTATACAGATGACATTAAACGGATTTAAAATATGGAGCCTGCGAATGTGATCTTTCTTTTTCAATTGAAGTCTACTTTGACATTTGCAACAAAATCGCAGACTTCATAAACGAAGCCTTTCAACTTCAAATCGAAAAGCGCCGTAAGAAATCCACAGGTATAAGGAGGATGGTGGATAAGATTGAGAAAGCGATGGAGGCGCAGCAGATCAAATCAGTTGCAGTAACTATACTTCACAATGCCACCATCGTCACCATGGACCCCGACGTCCGAGTCTTCCGCAACGGTGGGGTCGTCATCGAGCGAGACGCAATTGTTTGGTACAGTACGGTTTTGGTATTTCGGCTTTAGATGTCCAGCCCTACCCATACCCATCGGGGATTTTTCAAGTTCGGGGATCCCCGTACCCGATATCCATTTGGCCCCGAAATCTCCCCCCCATTAGGGTCGGGTCCTGCCCCCGCGTGAATTTTTGTCATCCCTAGTTTTGGCTTATGATTGAAATCTTCTTATTAATTTTTTAAAAAAAAAGATTTTTGACGAAGGGACTAAGGGCCTATTTGTTACACGAGACAAACTTGGACGGCCTTACACAAATTTTTAGAGTGCTGCTAAATGAACCCTAAAATTAACTGAGTATTTCATATGATCTAAGTACACCATAATATTTAAATCAAAATGTAAAATTAACTAAGTACACCATATTTAACTACCAAAAATACCCTTGATATACCCTAATACACTCTACACAACCCCCTAATACCAATCATAAACCAGGTTTCTCTTTTTACATGAATTCGTGCTCTCTTTTTAGATTTTGGGTTTGCATCAAAATCTTTAATTTCATAAGCTGATGTGGAGGTAGATTTGGTAGCTCCTTCAATTCAAAGCTTGATTCTTGTAAATCCTTGTGATTTTCTTTATTTAGAGCAAGTCGACCCATAAAGGCTAAGGCAAGGCTAAGGCAAGGCAAGGGCTGTCACTATTTACATGAATAGTGGCAGCCTTGCCTTAGTTGGTTCCACCCTTGGAAGGCTAAGACAATGACAAATACTATTCACATGAGATATGAATAGATAAATTTGTATAGAGTTTTTGGTGTGGGAAGTAAAGAATATGCCTAGGTATTTATTAAAAATAATTCTGGAATTTTTGGTTTTTTTTTTCCTTTTTTTTTCAATTTTTTTTGGTTGCCTGACGTCATTATGACGTCAGCATTGCATCATCCTGCCCAGGCAGCAGCCCATGCAAGATCTGCCCGTGGGCTTGCCCAGTTTGATGGGACCCATCATTTGCCCGGGCCATTCTTCTTCCGCTGGAGCATCTTTGGGCTGCCTTGGGGGGCCTTTTGCCCAGTCTTGTGCCAAGGCTGGAGGTGCTCTTATTTCTTATTTTTGGATTGAACTTGGTGCCCTCCAATTTTGTTCTATCATCTTATGAAAGTTTTATGAGTTACTTTTATCTTTTTGGGTAAAATGAAAGTGTTCCACACTTCTTTAGCTTATTGGTGATTAAATCCCAATGGTTGGCTTGATTATGTTGTGACAGTTCCTCTTTGGTTCTTTGGAACTTTGGCGATGACAATATTTTTACCCCAACAGAGGTCAACAAAAGTTTGAGGGGTTCCATTGGTTCTTTGGTTGTCATCCTAGTCATTAATCTGTGTACAAAAGTTCAAATTCAAATATAGAAGGATGGGTTCATGACTACAGACCTGACTACAAACTTACTTTTTCAAATGCACTTCTTTGGTGGATTTTATCGCTCTAATACGCTTATGTTTGATTATGGTTGAATATGGTGAATAGGATGTACTTATGAAAATTACATTTGTTTCACAATTCAACATATCATTTTCAGTCATTTTATATTAGAGTAAATTAGTAATTCAATAAATAGTTTAATAGTAGAGTGCACTCAGTTAATTTTAAGGTTCATTTAGTAGCACTCAAATTTTATCCCATGTTTGTTTTCACATGGTACTAACTTTACATGGGACTACTAATATTGGCCCTACAAAAAAACACCTTATTAGATGTTCTTATTGAAGTCCTCGTGGAAAGGAGGTACTAAATTGTCTCGAGCCTCCCATGTGGTGAGCGTGCCTTTTCTTTTCACCTGCCCACCCAATCGCCTGCAACAAGCCACAACCATCGACCACCCAACCATTGTATCTTTTTCAACCTTCTACACCACCCACACTCAAACTCAGAAAAAACAAAACAAAATTTGAGCAATTTAATCCCAAGATAAACAAAAGTGACCTTCATCTAAAAACCCTTTTACCCATAGTTTTGAGTTTGATGGATTTAGAGATCTTGGGGGTTAGTGGGATTGAATTTGGTTTGTTTAGAATTATTGTAGAAATTCAATTCAGTTTCTTTGAAACTTGGTTGTGATTGCAGAGTGGGAGTGAGACGGGTCTATTTGAATATATATATATTTTTTGTTTGGAGTTGGTGGAGTTTGTATTGGATGTAATTGTGGATGGAGAGGAAATGTTCCTCGAGGTCTTGCCATTGAAGGGTAAAATTGGAAACTTTTGAAGCACGGGTCTGGAGGAGGTTGAAGGATTGAGCAAGCCAAGCCAAGCCAAGAGAAAGAAGTTGGCTTGGAGGAAGAAGAGAAGGGAAGAGTCCTACGTAGAGAGAAGGAAGAAGATGCAGATAAGAGAAAAAGAAAAAATAAATCCATATGCCCTGTTTTTTAAAATTATAATAACCTAGTCCCAAGTCCCGTCCAAACATACACCAAATACAGGACAAGTGTTATCTACCTTAAGACTAAGCCAAGCCAACCCAAGACAATTCCTAAGCCTAATCTATGCCAAAAAAGTCTTGCGTAACAAATCAGCCTAACAATTTGTAACTTTATAATTAAAGCTCATGGGCCGTATTAGAGGTTGGGCTTGAATTGCAAATTAGAGCCAAACCATCCCGACCCATTGACTTCATGGATGGTATTGCATTTCTATCCAATTGACGGCCACTAAAAATAAAAATCTTTTTACTTTTATTTAAGGCCTTCCTCTCTAAGAAATTATAGAATAGTACGGTATTACCACGTCAGCACATGATACTCCCATTCAAAATTTGCCACATGTCCCATTTAAAAGAAAATTAAAAATACTTATACAACTGGACTTTAACCTCCAATTTTACCCTTTAAAATAACATTAGAAATAAAATAAAATAAAAGAATACTCCAACCAATCGGCGGTAACCCTAATCTGCCTCCTCCATCGTCTCTTTCCCTTATCACTGCCAATTGAAGTCTTCTTCTTTTTGTTTTTTTTTCTCGATAGTATAATTGAATCCATCTACCTTTTATACAGTCCACCCTCCATCTCTCACTCCCTCTCCCTCATCAGCTACCACTTTATTTTATACTTAGTTTTAAATTCACATCCCAAAAGAACTTTACTTCAGTTTGCTTTTCTGTAGAGTATTTCCCTCATGGTAATCCTCAGAGTGTGATGGTTAGAATACAAAGTAATAAGAAACTGTAACATGAGGTTTTGAGGCAAGGAAGACGACTCCATGGAGAAACTGAAGGATTGGGAGAAGATGAAAGAAGTAGAGAAACGATACACATACGAAGAGTTGGGTGCCTTGGTGGGGATCTTGGACTTGTAAAGAGCTCGGTCGATGGAGAAATTTGTGCTATTTGTGAGTGTTAGAATCCTAGATTCAACGGTGGCGTTGCTGTAGGGAATCAGCATGTCTGAGGAGTTGAAGGCATTTTTTTTTTTTGATGAAAAGAGTTGAAGGCATTGAACACAAAGTCCACAACCAAAGCTGGTTGGAGAGATAGAATTGCAGGTAGTAAAATTACCAGGAGGAGAGGTTTGAGATGTGGGTTTCTTTCTTTCATTGTAGAAAAGCAGAGTAAGCTGAAAAGGAAAATGGAGGAATAAACGGAGATGGGGGTGGAGGACTCCCAGTTGAAGGATTTTTATTTTTTATTTTCTTCTTTTCTAATGTTATTTTAAAGGGTAAAATTGGAGGTTAAAGTCCAGCTGTACAAGTATTTTTAATTTTATTTTAAATTGGACACGTGGCAAATTTTGAATGGGAGTATCATATGCTGACGTGTTAGTCTTTGTACCATTCTATAATTTCTCTCTCTCAGACAAGCTAAAAATCTAAAAATAAAAATCTTTTTACTATTATTTAATTTAAAACTCTGATTGTTTTATATAACAATATTTTATTCTACTAAACAAGCAACCTGAAATCTTATACTTGTTTAGTTGATTTGGCTGTTCTGACCACCACCCAAACCCTCACCCTTTACCTCTCCCAGACCTCTATCTCTCTCTCTGCTCTCAGTGTTGTACAAAACTGTTCTTCGAAACCCTAGATTCTCTGAAATTTCAAAACTAATCCAGACCTAAGCATCTCGCTCTCTATCTCTCTCTATTGGCTTTGTAGCAGCGGAGCTTCAATCCACTGCGTGCTTCTTCTCCCTTTCTCGATCTCCCTCCCTCCCCTACTTCGCCACTTTTCGACCGTTCCATGGCGGAAGGCAAGCTCGATCTGCCTGACGATCTCCTCTCGTCCAAACCGTCCGATCAGTCCTGGACCTCCAAAGGTACTTCCGCGCTTTCATTTTTGCATTTTATTTCTTAGTAATTCATTTCTCTCGATTTGTGTATTCAATGGATTTGATCCATATTAAGCTAATGTAAGGTCGAAGGTTACTGATCTGAAGCGTTTAAGTGTATAGTGGACTAGTTCATTTAAGTCTCTTTCAACATCAACTTCCTTAATTTCGGGTTTCTGCATCTTGAGCTATTAGGACTTATACGTTGTTTTTTTAATATTTTGTTTATTGGATTTTTCTCAGGTCAGTTTTTCTTTTCTCTCATATTTTACTTGTTATTTTAGCATTCGAAATTGATCTGTAACACTATATTGTAATCCTTCGATTGTTTTACTATAAAAATCTCATGTTTTTCTTAAAACTATCAATTCTATATTTTGTGTTTCTTTTATGTTTTTTGTTTGAAGATCAAATGAAGGAATTTGCTTGTGCTACAGTCCCTGGGTTAGACTCCAGTTTTCGTTTTATTTGTTTTCAAATATTCAACAGTTGATTCTTTCCATGGCATGGTTCATTTATCCTAACTCTTCGGTGACTCAATGAACGGAGAGGACCTATATTGTTCTGATGAACAATAGCATCACCATGGATGCCGAGTTCTTGAGATTTATGCTTGTGTGAAAATTTTGGTCCGCAGTAGAAATAAGATCTATTATCTGATTTTCTTTTAATTTTAATTTTTTTAAATAAGAAAAAGTGTGAATTTACCGTATTATCCTAATTTAATTAATAATTTCAATTCTTAATGTTTGCTTTAATCAAATGCATTTTCTGGTATTTTGAATGATTCACCATTCTCTGCATTTTGCTTTATATATATATATATATATATATATATATATATATATATTATATCTGTTGATTTTCGTATGTGTTTGTTTAATTGTATATAATCATTTACAGTTGGTACTTGGTTATATATAACTTGGGTTGGGTATGAACGCAACAAATTGGAAAGGTTTTAATTAACAATCTCGTTGAATATTGGTGTTTAATTTTAATTAAGTTGGAGAAAAGTTTGTCTTAATTCTTAATCAGCAATAATAGCTAGCTAATGAACCCACTTCACAGTTCACACACCATTGATAATACGTGTATACTACAATCCCATATTCATTATATCCCCACCACGCATGCCATTCATCAAAGTTGACATTAGACATTTTTTATTTATTTTTATTTTTATTCTTCTTCTCATTTTGTTTGGTTGTGCTAGAGTGCTTGGTTAAGTCCTGGTGGAGTTGGTAACAAACAAACATAATAAAAAAAATGTTTTTTTCTTCTTTTCAAAACGAACATTTTTAATTTACTCACTCTATTGTTTATCAGCCCAAAAAAATAAAAATAAAATAAAATAGACAACTAAGGCCCGTTTGATAACTATTTTAATTTTAGTTTTGAGTTTTCATTTTTTATGCTAAAGTATAGAGGAAAATGATAGTGGGAATGGGAGTTAGGATGAGAGGGGAAAATGGGATGGAGGACTAACAAAAGTGAAAACAATTTAAATTATATTCCAGTTTTTAGTTTTAGTTTTCACTTTTGTTACTCTTCCCTCCCATCTCAATCCAATCTTCACTCTTATTTTCATTCCATTCTCTCTTTTTTTCCTCTATTCTCTAGCACGAAAAATAAAAACTAAAAAAAAAAAATTGAAATTGTTATCAAATTAGCCCTAAAGTTTTGTTTTATGTATTCCTTTGCTTCCAGAGAATTGACATTTGATGCCCTACACAACTGGGTATTGCTCTATCCGTTCACTAAATTGATATGATATGGATGTGTTTTGTTATCGAAATTTTTTAGAGAGATTCACTATTATATCCAATGTAGGAGCCTAAATTATAAATAATTAAAAAAAAAACCCTATATAAAATGGAATTTAGAAACACACCAAAAGTTTATTTACAACATAACAAAAGGGCTTTTAACTTTTTTTAAATTACAAAATTGCCATTGATTTCTTGAAACAAACTCAATCCCAAAACCTCATAAAAAAATCAAAAACACTTAATAGGGCATCAAAGTAATTTAATAATTAAAATTAAATTAAATAGGGCCAACTTTCATTTTTTGGGTTTTTTCTGGGTTCGTTTATAGAAATTAAATAGTGTAGGGTTTATTTATAGTTTTAGTGCTAAGAATGAGTATTTGACTAAATATCCCAATTTTTTTTATTTGTTTGTAGGGTAGAAGTCCACAGATAGGAACTTGACTACTTGCCAAAAGCAAACGTCCCAAAACAGCTTAATTTCATTGGAGGACATTTCTCAAGCGGTAAGATGCATGAACATGAAGTGCTTGGTCTAATATGTTTATACTCTGAACAATTTTATTTGGAAATGACTATATATTGTTTTAGTTTTAGAGATCCATCATATAGTTATTTTTAATCTCAATCATTATTAGCTGGCTCACGTCACTAGAAAAGGTTTTGCCCGTGTCCGCTACTATTTGGATGGCTTATATTTAAAATAAATTAATATTTGATCTAATAAACTTTTATCGCTTTTTATATATATAAAAATTAATTGTTAAGATAATTTATCTTTACTAGCCTAAAAGATAAAAATTCCTAATAGAACTTTTATATTGCATCTCACAATCTTCAATTTTGCTATAATAAATAAAATCTTCAAATGATGGAATTAGAAATACATCTAATAGTGGGAAAAGAAATACCAGAAAGACCCGTTCAAATATCCCGAAATTATCCTCATTTAATTTTAAAAAAAATTCAAAACACAATTTTTTCATTTTAAAGTGCCAAACAAAAAAGGACATAAGAGTACATGTACAACAAAAATTTTCTATAGATGAAGAGATATAAATAAAAAAAAAAAAAAAAAAAGGCATGTTGACACACGTATAATGGTAGGGAGGAAGGCTAGTTGTAAATATAAGTGACAAATATTATTCTTAGAAGATAGATTATGGATAAATTATTGAGTGATCAAAGAAAAAAAAAAGGAAGGAGCAAGTGATTGAGTTTTTATTAAAATTAGCCAAAATTTACCCTATACTTTCATAAATGTCAATTTTGATAAAAACTTTCAAAAATAGCCAAAAATTCACGTAAATAGACTCAAATGCCCTCAAAACATAAACCCACATAAACCTGACAAACAAAATAAACTCAAAACCTGAAGTGGATATTCCAAAATAATTTTTTTATAAATGAAATCACTTAAGAAAACCAAAGCTACATAGAGCAAAACCAACGGTTGAAGGAGCCAACAAAAGGGGGGATCCCCCAAACAATTACAAACAAAGAAAGCCCTGCAATAACGCAAGGGCACCCAACGAAGAAAGCACAACAAACCGAAGGCAAGGAGCCTATCAGACCAACGAAGAAAGTATAGCTACAAAGTGAAGAACTATGCAACTACCAAAAAAAAAAAAATCCTTTTAAATTGTCGGCTTGTTGTTTTTTTTTCTTTTTCTCACCAGTAAAATTTAATTCCCTTTACTTGAATGTTTATTTACGAAATCCATAGATAAAATCAACAAATATAACTTTAATTATTGTTTGGCAACCTGTATGCAACAATGATGCACACTCACCAAAAGAATTCAAATGTTTGAAGCTTTACAATGAGGAGTCCTGCTGCACATACGAAGGGTAGAGGTCTGCCAAACAATTGTTAGAATAAGGTTTTGCTTTTTAGGTTTATGCGGGGTTGAGTTTTGAGGGCATTTGAGTCTATTTACTTGAATTTTTGGCTATTTTTGAAAGCTTTTATCAAAATGGACATTTATGAAAATATGGAGTAAATTTTGGCTATTTTTGATAAAATCTCCAAGTGATTCAGCTAAGGAAAACAAAATAAACTACAGCTGGAAGCCACATGGGCACGTAGGCCCCACCAAGTCAAAGTAAAACGGAATCGACCAACTTAGAGGAAGCCCACGATCCCATAGCCGGGAAGGGGCAAGATTATGGCATAAACTAGCAACAACATCTGCAGTAAAATTAGCCTCATGCAAGATGTGCTGAAAAGAAATTTCCTCGCAATAAGAACTCAGCACCCGAATGTCTTGCACAAAGAGACTAATGCTCCAAGAAACCGAAACCGCATTGTTGACACAATCAATGATTAGCTTTGAATCACCTTCCACCAGGATCCTCCTCCATCCATTATGAATAAAACACGCCATACTTTCTTTGGTTTTGAATAAAACATCTTTTCCAATAAAAAAGGGGGAAAGAATAAAGATGACGGTTAACAACAGAGAGGGATAAGAGCCCAACAAGAGAAAGGGGCCCAAATGGACGAGCAGCCCAAAAAAAAATGAGCGAAAGCTACCGGGAAAGCGCAGCAAGCTAGCAGCCAAGCCTTACCAAACAAACAGTAACAGCAACAGCAACAAACCAAAACCAGGGCAACCAGCAACAACCTTCAAGTCATTGGTTTACACAAAAAATGTATGAAATTGAAAGAGCTAATATTGGGCATTTGTTTAATAATAATAATAATATAAATTCCTTTCAGCTTTTAGCAATTGGGAAGAAAAAAGTGCAAATTTTCCTTTACAGATGAGATTAAACGAATTAAAAATATGGAGCCTGTGAAGGTGATCATTCCTTTTCAATTGAAGTCTACTTTGACATTTGCAACAAAATCGCAGACTTCATAGACGAAGCCTTTCAACTTCAATTCGAAAAGCGCCGTAAGAAATCTACAAGTACAAGGAGGGCGGATAAGATTGAGAAAGCGATGGAGGCGCAGCAGACCAAATCAGTTGCAGTAACTATACTTCACAATGCCACCATCGTCACCATGGACCCCGACGCCCGAGTCTTCCGCAACGGTGGGGTCGTCATCGAGCGAGACGGAATCGTAGCTGTCGGTCAATCTTCCGATATTCTTCACCAGTTCTCTTCTCTCGCCCATCAGGTTTTTGATCTCAACGGCCAAATCGTCCTCCCTGGTCCTCCCTCCCACTGGTTCATAATTTCCAGGTTTATTTATTTTATTTTTTTGATTTTTCAAAATACTGAAATAATTGAAAATGTTTAAAATAGGATTGATCAACACGCACGTGCACACATCTCAGCAGCTGGGAAGAGGGATAGCCGATGATGTGGATTTGATGACTTGGTTGCACCATCGGATTTGGCCGTACGAGTCCAATATGAGCGAGGAAGATTCATACATTTCCACTCTGCTTTGTGGCATTGAGCTCATTCACTCTGGTGTAAGCTTTCTCTTTTCTATTAGGTTTTTTATTTTTATTTTTTAATTTGCCACAAACTAGTGAGCTACAAATGTGAATTTGAAAGCCTGTGATTGGTTTTCCTTGTCTGAATTTAGGTTACTTGCTTTGCTGAAGCAGGAGGGCAACATGCGTCAGGAATGGCAAGGGCAGTGGAGTTACTGGGCTTAAGGGCATGTTTGGCTGAATCCATCATGGACGCCGGTGACGGCTTGCCCGCTTCTTGGGCCGGTCGGAGCACTGATGATTGTATCCAGGTTTGAGCATATACTTCTTGACTAATGACATAACTTGTATTCTAAGTTACTCGGTTTTTGTTGGTTATGTTTAGCTGAAATTAATTCACTCACTCACTCACTCACTGTTCAAACACTTTACAAGAAGAGCTCACTCACTCACTGAAATTGATGTCCTCACTCACTCGGCAGTCTCAAAAAGAGCTTTACAAGAAGCACCATAATACGGGAGACGGGCGCATCAGAGTGTGGTTAGGAATTAGGCAAATTATGAATGCAACTGATGGATTACTACTTGCAACAAGAGATACTGCCAAAGAACTAAAAACTGGCATTCACATGGTACTACTCATTTATCTCTCTATTTTCTAGGATACATTGTGGTTGATGTTGAAATTTAACATTCAATAAACTCATGTTTCCAATGCTTAGCATGTTGCAGAGATAGCATATGAGAATCAATTTGTGACAGAGACGAGAAAAGTTGACCATGGAACAGTCACGCACTTGGAGAAGATACAGTTTCTTGAGGACAATTTGCTAGCGGCTCATACAGTTTGGGTTAATCCTGCTGAGGTGAGTTACTGTTTCTATTCCTGTGTTGAACTAATGCAAATTTGGTAGAACTCATCAAATGGTTTTTCTTGTTTGTACTGTCTTATACACAAACTAAGAGTAGGATGAGGCTTGTGTTTGTCTAACAGTAAGACATTATGAGTTTTCAACCCTCTGAAGTGTTATTTATGCTATTAGATTGGTTAAAGTCTTGTTCTTATATTGAAAATTGGTATGTAACTCTTATTCTGTATGTTTAGATTGATTGTCTTTCAAGGGGTGGGGTCAAAGTATCTCACTGCCCCGCTGCTGCAATGCGAATGCTTGGATTTGCACCTATTAGAGAGATGCTTGATGCTGGCATCTGTGTCTCTTTGGGAACAGATGGGGCGCCCTCAAATAATAGAATGAGCATAAGTTGATTTCCTGATTATTCTTGCACCTCTTCCTTATTTATGGGTTTGAACGTTGGAAAATTTAATGTTTGGACCTGGAATTTCATGCATGAATTTTCTTCCTTGCAGTTGATGAGATGTACCTGGCTTCTCTGATTAACAAAGGACGGGAAGTTCATACAAATGGGACAACTGATCCTACTGCTCTTCCTGCTGAAACAGTTCTCAAGCTGGCGACTATAAATGGTGCAAAATCAGTACTCTGGGATGATGAAATAGGATCCCTTGAGGTTGGGAAAAAGGTTGGACTTTTGGCTCTGTTTAGTTTCTCGTGTCTTTCTTCATCTCTCATACAACTTTCTCTTTTATTTAAGTCACAACATATGCATTCGTTATATCCCAAGTTCCCAACAAATTAATATTTTTTAAAAGGCTGTTAGCTTCCTTATTCCATGATATGGCAGGCTGACTTGGTTGTTATCAATCCTTCCTCTTGGACCATGGTTCCTCTCCATGACAGGTAAGAACCTTCCTCAAAGGAGTGATCCTTAAAATTCATATATGAAGAAAGATCTTCTAACTGGCTTCTTAAAATTTGTATCCTTGGTGCATTTTACTATGTTGTGGATTATGCATGTGTCTAATATTCTTATACAGACTTTTTGACAGTTTCCATTATCATGACTCATGATCAATGGGATAGTTCAAGATTTATGGACTAATGTGTGGCCATCAGTCAGGATTACGCTTTTCTAAGTCGTAGTTAAAGTTTTCAGTGGATATGGTTCCAATCTAATAAGCAATAAATTCATAAAATTTAGCTCCATTTCCTTTCCTGCAACATACCTATTCAGGTAGATTAATGTTTTGCCATACTACATATGCAGCATTTCCAGCCTCGTGTACGGTATGCGAACTGAAAATGTAGTGTCTGTAATGTGCAACGGTGAGTGGATTATGAAGGACAAGAAGATTCTGAATGTGGATGAGGTATTCTGTCATACTTTTCTCTTATTAAACGATCAAGGTTGAATAAAGATCAATTGTGGATAGCCAAGCCCAATTTCCACACAAAATTAACTGTAAATATCAGTTAGTGAATGTGCTAGACAATAAAGTTAGCTATGTTTGCTAGTTTTGTTTATGAAATAGTATATAAGTGATCCATATGTTACGATGCAATTAGATTTTCTGCAAGCGACTATATAAACTACAACATCTCATCTCTCACTTTTTTAACCGGACAGGAAGAAGTTCTTTCAAAGGCAAAGCATGCTTCGGCAGAACTTTTAAAACGGGCAGGCATCAAAATACCAAGCAGAATGAATTTTCTATAATGCTAGAACTGTAGAAACGGTGTTCTAATTGCTGTTCTTCCACAAAACCAACTGTTGCATGATTTTGATATTTGATGTTATATTCTATCAAAACCCACACAAGTTAACGACCCATGATGTGAAAATGTCACTTGATCAAGTTCAACATTATTCCTCTAGTTTGTATTAATTATTTTCTGATCCAAAGAATTATGTGTGTAAATCAATATTTTAAGATATCAAAATTTAGAGAGATTTTGCTTATGTTAGCAGTTGGGTTTCTTGTATTAAAATTACCACTTTTTTTTTTTGGGTCAGAAAATTACCACATAAGTATTTTGGATTTGTATAGGAGAAGGAGAAAGGAAGAGTTTTCCGGCCTTTACATAGAAAACAAATTTCCTATTTTTCTCTTTTGGGTGAAAGAAGAAGAAAATTAATCCCCTTTGGCAAAGCTTCTACGTGGCAGGGTATGTATAGGAAGCACGTGATCACGTGAAGTCAAAATTTCATGCGGCAAATAAGAAGAATCGAAAGAAAGCTAGAGCCTAGAACTTACTTTCTCCTTTACAGAAGCCCACTCTCTAGAATCTTACTTGAACCTTCTGGAACTTTCCCGCCCCTCCTGGACGCCCGATCAAATTCCTCCTTTCTCCATAAATACCCGAAAACCACTTCCTTCCTCATCGTCAAATTAGAAAGTTTCCCTAGAAAACTATCTTCTTCTACACTTAAAGTCGTCGTTGTAATTCGATTCAAGATTTGAAGATTCTTGTCTAACCCATGGATAATTCGTACTTCAAAAGACACTGGAATAGTTTCGCGCCACACCATGGCTACTCCCCGAGCTTTCGCCAAGTCCCAGTCCCAGTCCAGCGCCAAGCGACGCCGTCGCCGAAGGTGGTCTCGATCCCGGTCCAATTCGTCGGGTTGGAGCGCAACCGGTCGGCCTCGGCACTGAAGATCCAGAAGGCGTTCAGAGGGTTCCTGGTGAGGAAAAGCGTGAAGAAGATCGCGGCGATCAAAGGCGAAGTCGACGAGATCGAGAAGCGGATTTCGAAGAAAGAGACGGTGGAATTAATGAAGAGGGAGGCCAAGGAGCGGTTGAAGGTGAACGAGACGCTGATGAGCTTGCTGTTCAGATTGGATTCCGTGAAGGGCGTCGACTCTGGAGTTAGGGATTTCAGGAAGGCCGTGATCAAGAAGGCGATTGCTTTGCAGGAGAGAGTGGACGCTGCGGTTGCTGATGATGATCATACGCTGGGTGAGGTTGGGGAAGCATCAGGGGTTGATAATGGGGAATCAATTTCTGAAACAGTTGGAGGAGCCGTGGAGGATAAAGATTCAGGGGAGGATTTTGAAGGTGGTAAAACGGCCCAAGTGGATGAAACCCAAGACTTGCAATCTGTAGCCCGTGAAGAAGATTGCAATTCAAATGCAGCCCCTAAATCTCTGAATGGAACACTGAATTTGCCATCTTCGGAACAAACTGCTGAGACAGATGGAGTGACAAATGTGAATGAGATTAGAGAAATTGTTGGAGATGAAAGTGAGAGCCAGTCTGTGTCGTCATATAATCCACAGAATTCGATGATGGAGGGTGTTGAGGAAAATCCGTTGGTGAAGCAAGAGGAGGAGGATGGTATGGAGATTGTGAAAGCTGAAGATGAGGGAGGCAATGGCATTGGATTTGGGGTCAGAGACAGAGAGGAGAATAAGAGAAACAGAGAGCTTCTGGAAAGGATGGTGGAGGACAATGAGAAGATGATGGGTATGATGGTGGAGCTTTTCGAGAGGAATGAGATGCAAACTCGGATGCTGAGCTCGCTGTCGCAGAGGGTGGAGCAGCTAGAGAGAGCTCTGGTGTGCGAGAGGCTGAGGAGAAGGAAGAAGAGGCAAGCAGCTGCTGCTGCTGCAGATTTCGTGTTGTAAAAACCACCAGATAATAATGCAATGAAACAATAAAACTTTTTTCTTTCTTTCTCTTTCTGGTTTTGTAATTGTAAGTTGCTCGTGTTGCTCTTGGATTTGAAAATTGAATAGTTGATAATGTTTTTTGCTACATTGATTTTGTGAAGTTGATTGGATCAAGTTATGATCATGTTCTGTAACCCTTAACCTGTAAAGGCGTTTTCAATTGGGACTTGTCATCTTAAACTAACGCATATGTTGTTATAAAAGAATCCAAAACAAGGCCCTGTTGACTGGGTCCTAACCCAATCCACTGAATCCACACAAATTTTAGGCCTGATTATGACCACTGTTATTTCTTTTATTGTTTTACCAAAGTCCTAATATTCATTTACTTGTTTAGCAATTTTGTGAATTGTAATGAACTTTTTATGGCTTTAATTTAGCTTGCCACTAGAGGATTTTTGCCAAATTCAATTTGAAACCATTATTTTTTGGGCTAATTACATTTTCCAGTCAGGTCATCTCCAATCCAAGGGGCTAAACCCAAATTTCGCCTCGTCAAAATACAACTATTCATGTATTGTCTAAACTCAAACAGTTTTTTCCTCCAACCAGACTCATAATTTGAGTTCGCAACTTTATTAAATTGTTTAAAAAAGGTTAACCCCTATTTTTTTTTCTTCGTTAATTTTTCTTGACAATTATTTTTGTTTCAACCTTAGTGAATTAATTTTATGAAGATTTTAACCTTTAAAAAAATCCAAAATATAATATAATTTCACTTAAAAAATATATATATAACAACATTTTATTTCATAGACTTTAATAAGGATTTATAGAGTTTGGGATGTGTTTTGGGATTAGATCTGATTTATAATATTTTATTTATTTATTTTAGATGTTGGATTTTAATTTTAGTCGTTGGATAATTTGTTTTTTTTTGTTGATCAAGTCACTTTTTAATCATAGTCGTTGGTTTAAACTAGCCATTACATTTGAAATAAATAAAAAATCAATTTGGCTGTTTGAATTATAATCATTGGATGGCAACGACTACAAGCCCATCTTGCACCACACGTCAGTAACTTCCCCTTCAAGTAGTCGACATGGCTGGCCCACCTCCTCAGTTTCTCTTGCTTTCCTTCAAGTGCTGCAAGTTGCCTTCAATTTGGGGCCCACAAAATTTCTGCCTGGATTGGAAAGCTAGGCCAAATACCCCCCCAAAAATCAGTATGCCCAAAATTCCCCCCTCCCTGTACATGCGTTGGGGATGCAATTTAGCTAAAATTTGGGATTTTTTAGATTTAGCCTCCATGGTTGAAGAAGGCCTCAAGTGGGTTAAGTTTGTGACATTTTGTCTAGGTATCAAGTTTATTGCTATTTTTTTAATGTGATACTTGATGAACTTATATTTTAATTATGTAGACGCATGTCAAGTTCAAATTGTTCTATAATTAGAAAGTTGAGTGTTCTTTAAAGAAAATCTTATTTGTTGTTCATACAACAACTGTTAATTCACGTGATTAATATGATGTTTATGTAGTCAAATACTAGATCGCAAAAAATAATTTATTTATTTTAACAACAAAAATAAGATTAAATTGATAGTAAGATTGTTGACGAATGAAACTCTTTCTCCTTGCTGAAAAACCCTAGCTGAAACCCTCCATCTTTTTCCTTCTCGACAACCAACATTTTCTAAGCTAAGGTGAGGTGGCCACTGCCCATCCTCCCCTCCACTCATCTTCTCCTTTCCTCTCATCTTCTCCCTTCTTTTTCCCTCCCTCTCTTTCCATTTTCCTGGGGGGATCTTGGTGGCCCCTCTTTCCCATTCCTCTTCTCCTCTCCAGATTTACTTGGATCTTGAGTTTTTAACCTCGAATCTGTTTGGATATAGGCATGTTTGTGTGTTTGTTTTGTTTGGTTGTTTTTGCAACGGTCTAGGTGGCTAGTGTTGTCTCTCTCTCGGTGATGACGGCAGTAGTGACACTGGATTGAGTCTCTCTTTAGGAGAGTTGTGATACCTGGTGGCTGATGTTTTATCTCTTTTTCGACGGCAACGACAGCATCAACACTAGTGGTAGTTGTTGGGATGTGGCGGTGGGCCCTTTGTGGTGTCCTTTTCCATTGTTACATTGCTCATTTGCAGCTCATCTATGCTCTACGTTAACAGGACCCGCTCCAAATTTCCTCTTAAACCGGATGGATCCCGTCTATGATTCGACATCCTACAGATGCCGGGCCCACTTACTAAGAACTGAGATTTTCTACCAAAATTTTGGCAGAGTCTCCCCTCTAAACAGGACAAATCCCAAAATTCAAACCTCTCAAAAACACAAATATTTACAACCCAACAGCCAGGATGCATTACACAAAACATAGTGTTACAAACCATGGCCTCCGGCCTCAAAAATCCATCCTAACAGGGCAATAATAGAGCATCTAACAGAATTCAAAATTTTACAAGTAGGAAGGAAGTTTAACGAATTTACATAGCACAGAGGCTCTAAGAAGGCTCAAGTACTGAAGCTCGTGAAAACAGGAGCACAAGGCACGGCTCTCCTCGTTCCAGTCAACTACTGGCGTGGGGCGCAAAACAGAAAATTGTGAGTGGACAAAACAAAGTTTAGTTCCAATAAAATCAAAATAATATAACCCCACCATTAGAAAATCATGCATAAAACCAATGCATTACATCCATTATATTCATACATATATAGTTTGCTCAAAACCAGAGCTAAAACCGAAACCATAATGAAACTTACAATTCAACCCATTCAAACCTTTTCTTATGAAACTCAAATCAAACTCTCAAACCTCGTGCCCGATGGCACGACGAGCGGGGAAGTATCCTCACTAAGAGACAAGAACAAATGCATAACTATAATATAAGAGATATTCATATATATATATATATATATATATATATATATGACACACCTAATTGTACCGGGGAAACAATCCAACAGGGGATTGTTGACTAGCTCACAATTATCAGCCCTCAAACGGACTATGTGGCTAGGGACGAGCCGTCCAACTGGGGGACTAACTCTCAGCCAGCACGTACGGACGAAGAATCAAGACTCGTACGCTTGTAAACAGTCATACACGCGCTGACTACCCAATTAAGGGTCTACAATGACACCCCGTTAAGGTATGCCCCGGGTTTCGACATTTCCAAGTATCTCATAATTCCATATCCACAATCCAAATCAGGGGAGGTACATATGGTAGTGCTTATAGCACTCCAAACTGACTTTCTACTCTCGCATCTTTCCATGCCTCATAACCAAATCCCAAGTACCCCCACACATACTCAACAATATAGTACTTTCTCAAATAATATACATATATCATGCAAGATACTTGAATATGTTCAAAACCCAAATATATCACCCATACTTTATAAAAATAATAGTTTCGACTATAAATTTATAAAGTGAATTCCCATAACTCTTTAATTCTTATGCATAGAAATTTCATCATAAAACTCATGCAATTTATTTGAAAACAAAGTCCACTCACAAGTAGTCCCAGGCTGCGTGACCCTGAGAGGGTCCTACCTGCTGTGAAGGAGGAGTCGGATTACCTATTTCAGAATATGAACACGATATTAAAATCCAACGCTTCAAAATAAGACTTTAAAGTAAAAATCCTAATTTCCCGGGTTTCTCTTAAGTACGATGAACGAGACATTCCTAAGGTCCAAACTAAGGGTTTCAAGCTCTGGAATAATCTCGGACGACGCTCGGTGGCCGGACGGTCAAACTTTAAATTGATGAATCGGAACATCCGGGGTCCGATTCACGATCCGCAAGTTCCTATACGATCCTAGGAATACAGGGAACAACATACGTGAAATTGGGTTTGATCCAACGGTCCAAACACATCAAACCCGAAAATCACAGAATATGTCTAATTCGTTTGAGGCCCAAACGATATCCAAATTGAGATCCGT
Source organism: Prunus fruticosa (assembly GCA_018703695.1). Classification (NCBI taxonomy): domain Eukaryota; kingdom Viridiplantae; phylum Streptophyta; class Magnoliopsida; order Rosales; family Rosaceae; genus Prunus; species Prunus fruticosa. Next base: position 34,595,688 of record CM031917.1, read on the forward strand.
AAACTCCTATGCGCTCGTGACACCTCCTGGACTGCCCAGGTGACCGGAAAAACTAAGAATCTTGGCTCCAAATTCCTACCCTAGGTAAAACACCTAATTTGGAGTCACTTTTCTTCTTGGGCATACCCCAAATTCTCCACGAAAGTGGCCGGAATTTCAAATTGAAAACCGGCAAATTTTAGGGTTCGAAATCAATCTACAAACTCTCAAAATTTCTAGAATCCTATCCAACAGGCAGCTAGAGCACGAAAAATAGTCGAGAATCCATACCTCACTCGACTGATTTGGTGGAGAATTGAAGGAGAACGAAGACTTGGAACTTTTCTGTCAAAACCAGCGACTATTCTGCAATTTCCGGTGGTTCTCGTTGCTGCCTGCGCGTCGGAGATGGAGCGAAACAGAGAGAGCACAAGACGACGGTTCTAACGCGACCAGTCTTGTCGCGGAGGTGGCCCGACGCAGCGCGGCTGGCCAAAACCCGTTCGAATGAATAGTGTCGGGGGGGGTTTGCGCGAGAGGGAGGCTCGAGAGAGAGAGAGAGAGAGAGAGAGAGAGAGAGAAATGAGAAAAAGAAAAAGGATTTCTGATTTTTATCCAAATTAAAATTTTTTGAAATAATTTCAATTATGCCATCGATAATTTTTCAATCGTAACTTTTTCGTTTCAAGTCCAAATCGAGCCTACCGCGTGTTTACGGACTCGGCTCAGTACAATCTTCCTAAAAATACCACTTGTTGTCCCAAACTCTCTCCGAATAAAAATTGACCCTTTTGCCCCTACTCAAGGGCAAAATTGGAAATTCAATTTAATTAAACTAAATTAATTAGTAAATAGTCTTATTTTTGGGCCGGGATGTTACATTCGTTGCCCGAAGACTTATGTTTGGTCACATGAGTTTTTTTGTTAGGTTCTGAGTTGAGTTAGGGTGTTTTTCAAGGGTCTCTCTTGTTATTGTTTTTGTATTCTTCCTCCATGTGCTCTCTTGGGTTTTTGTCCTTGGTGTGTTTTTGCAGTTTGTGGGCGGTCAAAGGACTATGAGTTTTTCTCATAAAAGGCTTATTTTGACAATTGGGATGTAATGCGGTTCTCTTTCTGGGTCCACTGTGTTGGTGTTTAGTTGGTAACGGTCTTTTGTGGTCTGGGTCAGACTCTCTTGTTAGTCATTGACATGTGTGGTACTCTTTCCTACCCCTGAGGTTTGTCCCAAGTGGTTTTCCTAGGAAAAATTTATTGAGGCTACTATATTCATGCCAATCTTTGTATGCCATTTTGGCTTATGAATGAAATCTTCTTCCAAAAAAAAAAAAAAAATTAACGAACGGACTAAGGGCCTGTTTGTTACACGGGACAAACTTGGACAAGCTTACACAAAATTTTAGAGTGCCTGCTAAACGAACCCTAAAATTAACTGAGTACTCCCTATGATCTAAGTACACCATAATATTTAAATCAAAATGTAAAATTAACTAAGTACACCATATTTAACTACCAAAAATATCCTTGGTATACCCTAATACACTCTACCACACAACCCCCTAATACCAATCCTAAACCAGGTTTCTCTTTCTACATGAATTCGTGCCCTTTTTTTAGATTTTGGGTTTGCATCAAAATCTTTAATTTCATAAGCTGCTGTGGGAGTAGATTTGGTAGCTCCTTCAATTCAAAGCTTGATTCTTGTAAATCCTTGTGATTTTCTTTATTTATTTCTTATTTTTGGATTGAACTTGTTGCCCTCCAATTTTGTTCTATCATCTTATGAAAGTTTTATGGGTTCCTTTTATTTTTTTGGGTAAAATGAAAGTGTTCCACACTTCTTCAGCTTATTGGTGATTAAATCCCAATGGTTGGCTTGATTATGTTGTGACGGTTCCTCTTTGGTTCTTTGGAACTTTGGCGATGGCAATATTTTTACCCCAACAGAGGTGAACAAAAGTTTGAGGGGTTCCATTGGTTCCTTGGTGATCGGTGCATAAATTACATATCATTTTGTACCATTTTAGCTTATGATTTGGTTATGTTTTTGAGTTAAACTTGTGCTTTTAATTTGTTTTGTGTTTTGTTTCAGTATTTTAAGTTTGAGACTCAATAAATGCATTTTGGAGACAAATTAGCTCAAAACAGTGTCTGCAGATCAGTCAACTTCACGGATTGGACTGTATTTACTCAAGAAGAACCAGATAATGAGCCATACATCATTGGAAAGATACGGAAGTCTAGTTTCTGTAGAATTTTACGGTTCATGATTCTGAGTCTTCTAGAGAAAGTTATACATGTTTTGGCAACATAAGATCAAATTCGGCAGCATATGCGTTACTGGGCCAAAAATCACATTTGAAGGCCTTCCAGAATTTTCCTTGAGTTGGGCTTCATATGCTTGGAAATATAAGACAAAGAGCTTCAAGATACATATTTTTCCAGATTTTTCAGAATGGAGCCACAAACCCAAAACGAGCCCACAAGCTGGCTGCAATGCATTGTCATGCATGACATATGCATGATGAAGTGTTGTTGATTGTGGGAAAGTTTGGTGAAGCATATTCAATACATATTGTTGAGTGGAATTTTGCAGCAGCCAAATGAATTAAAAGATGTTGAAGTGGATGATGCAACACTAAGCTTAATGACAAGAAGAATTGTTTTCAAATGCAATAGTGGGTTAAGTGATTTAAGTGTTGTAAGTTAGTGAAGTTAGTGTGTTTAGAAAATTCAATTGTATAATTCAGATTTTCACTTCCCCTAGGCCTATAAATAGGGAAGTTCTCCAAGCTTGTAAACACACCCCAAGGGGGGGAGCTCTCAAGCACTTCTCTAGAGCTCCCTTCCCTTCTCTCCCTCAAATTCTCTTAGTTTCCCTTTGTAGTTCTCAATTGTTGTAATAAGATCATTCTACTAAATTTTCTTTCTTCTAAATTCTCCAAACACTTCTCTATTCTCTTTCAAAGTTCTCCAAGCTCTAAAACATTTCCCATGTTCTCAAACACTTTCTTACAAATTCACAAAGTCCCCAAACACTTTCTCTTCCAAAATCCACAAAGCTCTCAAAACACCTCTCTACTTTCTTCTCCAAATGTCCCATGTTCTCAAACACTCTCTTCCAAAAATCCACAAAGTTCCCAAACACCATTTTCCTTACTCTTCCAAAAGTCTCCAAATCTATCAAACACTTCTCCCTTCTCTTCCTCCAAATCTCTCAAACACCACTTTCTTCCCTTCCAAAATCCTCAAAACTCTCAAACACATGTTCTTCCAAAATTCTCTAAAGTTGTCAAACACTTTCCTCTCCCTCCTCCAAGCTCTCAAACACTTTCCTTTCTTCCTCAAGTTCTCTTAATTTCTTTAATGTTCTTTTAGTTGTAATTTATTTTTCATTGTAATGTACATTCTTTCTTCTTGTTTTGTTTCTTTTGTTTTCATTTTTGTTTTGTGTAGGAAAACTAAATTGGATCATTCAATCACCAATCCATGTGGAATCGACCTCGCACTTACATACGCTAAACTACCAACGGTTCGTGCACTTGCGAGTATCACAAGTTGAGGATGCAGTTGAATCTATTTTGGTGCAGCTGTATCTACTCAACACTTGGTTGTCATCCTAGTCATTAATCTGTGTACGCAAGTTCAAATTCAAATATAGAAGGATGGGTTCATGACTACAGACCTAACTACAAACTTACGTTTTTGAATGCTCTTCTTTGATGGATTTTGTCGCTCTAATACACTTACGTTTGATTAGAGTTGAATATGGTGAGCATGGTGTAATTATTAAAATTACATTTGTTTCACAATTCAATATATTCTTTTTGATCATTTTATATTGGAGTAAATTAGTAATTCAATAAATAGTTTGATAGTAGAGTGTACTAAGTTAATTTTAGGGTTCATTTAGTAGCACTCAAATTTTATCCCATGTTTGTTTTCACATGGTACTAACTTTAAATGGGACTACTAATACTGGCCCTACAAAAAAACACCTTCTTAGATGTTCTTATTGAAGTCCTCGTGGAAAGGAGGTACTAAATTGTCTCGAGGCTCCCATGTGGTGAGCGTGCCTTTTCTTTTCACCTGCCCACCCAATCGCCTGCAACTAGCCACAACCATCGACCACCCAACCATTGTATCTTCTTCAATATATCTTTTTTGATCATTTTATCTTGAGCAATTTAATCCCAAGATAAACAAAAGTGACCCTTATCTAAAAACCCTTTTACCCATAGTTTTGAGTTTGATGGATCTAGAGACTTTGGGGTCAGTGGGATTGAATTGGGTTTCTTTAGAATTATTGTAGAAATTCAATTCAGTTTCTTTGAAACTTGGTTGTGATTGCAGAGTGGGAGTGAGACGGGTCTATTTGAATATTTGTTTATTATTATTTTTTGTTTGGAGTTGGTGAAGTTTGTATTGGATGAAATTGTGGATGGAGAGGAAATGTTCCTCGAGGTCTTGCCATTGAAGGGTAAAATTGGAAACTTTTGAAGCACGGGTCTTGAGGAGGTTGAAGGATTGAGCAAGCCAAGCCAGGAGAAAGAAGTTGGCTTGGAGGAAGAAGATGCATATAAGAGAAAAATGAAAAATAAGTCCATATGCCTTATTTTTTAAAATTATAATAACCTAGTCCCAATCCCGTCCAAACATACACCAAACACAGGGCAAGTGTTATCCAGCTTAGACTAAGTCAAGACAAGCCAATTCAAGACAATTCTTAAGCCTAATCCATGCCAAGAAAGTCTTCCGTAACAAACCAGCCTAACAATTTGTAACTTTATAATTAAAGCTCATGGGCCGTATTAGAGGTTGGGCTTGGATTGCAAATTAGAGCCAAACCAACCCGACCCATTGACTTCATGGACGATATTGCGTTTCTATCCAGTTGACGGCCACTAAACGCAAACAAAAAAATAGACTTGATGAGCTTTTTCTGTTATGAAACCTTTCTTTAAGGCCTTTCTCTCCAGCAAGCTAAAAATCTAAAAATAAAAATCTTTTTACTATTATTTAATTTAAAACTCTGATTGTTTTATATAACAATATTTTATTCTACTAAACAGGCAACCTGAAATCTTATACTTGTTTAGTTGATTTGGCTGTTCTGACCACCACCCAACCCTCACCCTTTACCTCTCGCAGACCTCTATCTCTCTCTCTTCTCTCAGTGTTGTACAAAACTGTTCTTCGAAACCCTAGATTCTCTGAAATTTCAAAACTAATCCAGACCTAAGCATCTCGCTCTCTATCTCTCTCTATTGGCTTTGTAGCAGCGGAGCTTCAATCCACTGCGTGCTTCTTCTCCCTTTCTCGATCTCCCTCCCTCCCCTACTTCGTCACTTTTCGACCGTTCCATGGCGGAAGGTAAGCTCGATCTGCCTGACGATCTCCTCTCGTCCAAACCGTCCGATCAGTCCTGGACCTCCAAAGGTACTTCCGCGCTTTCATTTTTGCATTTTATTTCTTAGTAATTCATTTCTCTCGATTTGCGTATTCAATGGATTTGATCCATATTAAGCTAATGTAAGGTCGAAGGTTACTGATCTGAAGCGTTTAACTGTATAGTGGACCAGTTCATTTAAGTCTCTTTCAACATCAACTTCCTTAATTTCGGCTTTCTGCATCTTGAGCTATTAGGACTTATACGTTGTTTTTTTAATATTTTGTTTATTGGATTTTTCTCAGATCAGTTTTTCTTTTCTCTCATATTTTACTTGTGATTTTAGCATTCGAAATTGATCTGTAACACTATATTGTAATCCTTCGATTGTTTTACTATCAAAATCTTATGTTTTTCTTAAAACTATCAATTCTATATTTTGTGTTTCTTTTATGTTTTTGTTTGAAGATCAAATGAAGGAATTTGCTTGTGCTACAGTCCCTGGGTTAGGCTCCAGTTTTCGTTTTATTTGTTTTCAAATATTCAACAGTTGATTCTTTCCGTGGCATGGTTCATTTATACTAACTCTTTGGTGACTCAATGAACGGAGAGGACCTATATTTTTCTGATGAACAATAGTATCACCATGGATGCCGAGTTCTTGAGATTTATGCTTGTGTGAAAATTTTGGTCTGCAGTAAAAACTATGTTAGGAAATTAATTATCGAAGTTTTCAGTTCTTTTCTCGTTTGGAAAGTCTAATTAAAATTCTAGTGTATCAAATTTTATTTGTTGTTGACAAATATGTACAGTTCCTTCAAGTAGTGTTTAAGGGGTTAGTAACATCATTACTGGATTAGTGTGTGACATTGACTGTGCTTTGTAGTGAAATCATAGGCATAGATTTGTCTTTTCATTAATGTTCATGTTATGGCAGTTGAAGCCTCTGGAGGAAATGATGAAGAAAAGGTGCTTATCGGGTCATCTGATGACTCAAAAGGTGAGCTTTGTCATTCTATTTTGTAGCATTAATTTGATGAACTGTTGAATCAAAGTAATATCTATTTTGCTTCCTCCATTTGTTGTTTATTTCGTTTGATCTGATTTTATATTGCTATTTGACTTCTTTTTTTGGCTGATCCAGCAGCCTCAGAGAGCAGCATACCTTTGTCCCCCCAATGGCTGTATGCCAAACCTAGTGAGTCTAAGTTGGTATGTGCTGATTGGATTTCTTCTAGTGTTAGTCGAGAAATTTTATTTGCTATATGTTTCTCTGTTATCTATTTGAATCAGGATTAGTTGTAGTTACTTGAATCCGTTCTACTTATCAAAAGACTTCAACTTGTGGAGTTGTGCTACTGCATTATTGATACTCAGATTCTATCTTGATATGATGAAAAAACTCCCTTTATCTGTCAATTAACAGTTGTTTAACCCTGGATTGCATGGAAATTTATTACTTAGCTAACTAGTCATAAAATTGTCTGTATATGACAGGAAACGCGCGGCCCAAGTTCGCTTGGAAACTCCACTGATAGCAACCAGAAGGAAGGTTGGCGTTTGGAAGGATCTGATGACAAAAAAGATTGGAGGCGGCCTGCCACTGAAAGTGAAAATAGCCGTCGTTGGCGTGAAGAGGAAAGAGAAACTAGCTTGCTTGGTGGTAGAAGAGATCGCAGGAAACCAGAACGCCGTATTGACAGTGTTCCAGTTAGAGACACAACTGAAAATAGGGCATTGCCTGCATCTGAAAGGTGGCATGATGGCCGTAATTCTGTGCATGAAGTGCGGCGTGATAGCAAATGGTCATCGAGGTGGGGTCCTGAAGACAAAGAAAAGGAGCCTCGAACTGAGAAGAGAACAGATGTAGAGAAGGAAGATGCTCACACTAACAATGACAATCAATCCCTTGGAGGTAACAATCGTTCAGCTCTTGAGCGCGAGTCAGATTCTCGGGACAAATGGAGGCCACGCCATAGAATGGAAGTTCACTCTGGTGGGTCAAGTACTTACCGTGCTGCACCTGGATTTGGACCTGAAAGAGGACGGGCGGAGGGTGCAAATTTGGGATTTACCCTTGGAAGAGGGAGGTCAAATGCCATCGGGAGATCATCTGCAGGCGTTATTGGCTCTGCTCCTTCTGGAAAAAGTGAAAGTGTCCCAGGGAAACCTAGGCACTTGGCTGATAGTTTTTGCTACCCTAGGGCAAAGCTTCTTGACATTTATCGTCAGAGAAGGCTTGATCTATCTTTTGCTACCATGCCAGATGAGATGGAGGAATCACTCCCTACAACTGAATTACGATTTGTTGAACCACTGGCTTTTTTTGCCCCAGATGCTGAAGAAGAGGTAAGAACTGAAATCCTTGGATCATCTTGGCTATTTGGATTATTTTTCTTTGATGGATTGATTCCTTTTATGCGTTTTAACTGGTTCATATGTTGCTAATAGGCCATCCTTAGTGATATATGGAAGGGAAAGATTACAAGTAGTGGGGTAGTATACAATTCGTTTAGAAAGGGACGATCAACTGAGAGCAGTACAGGTACTTTCAACTCAATGGCTTCCAATTTCTGTCAATTTTTGGAAATTTGAAGTCTAATGTCTAAAACACTCATTCTCTAGGTGTTGGAGACTTGGAAGCTGTTGATGGAGTTCTGGGTGTTTTGCCCTCAAACATCCCTGAAGAGTCTATTAATAGCTTGCAGGAGGCTGCAAGTGCTGATGCTAATGGGAGTTTGTGGAATTATGGTCCACAGAGGAATGTGGTAGATGGTGAGTTGCAGTTTGTTTTTATATTTTCATGTTATCCTTTATATTAAACTGTATGCAAGGATTTTTGACTGGAATTTGACATCTGAAGAATCCTAATTATTTTTATTGCAGAAAAAGATGTCAATCATAAAGAATGGCAAAACAAAGCTACTGCAGGAAAGGACCTTGATGGATTGTCCCTAACATTTCAAAAAACTAATGGTATCTGCAGTGATTTTGAGACTGATGGTGCTTACAATAGTGCAGATCAGCTCCATGTCCGTGGCAGTAGGCAAATTGCAGATTCTACCTTTTCCAGTCATTCTCTCTCTGATGACATTGAGTTTATCCCTTCTTCTGACATAAGATCCAAACTTCCTGATGATTCAAATACTCTCTATGCTCTAGGCTCTTCTGAGCAGATGCAGAGTACCAACCCTCGGGCAAAAGAATTAGAAAGGGATGTCCCTCCCGAGGACTTATGTTTGTATTACCTTGATCCTCAAGGGGTTATTCAGGGACCATACCTGGGGGTAGACATTATTTCATGGTTTGAACAAGGTTTTTTCGGGACAGACTTGCTTGTTCGGTTGGCAGATACTCCTGAAGGAACACCTTTCAACGAATTGGGGGAGTTCATGCCACATCTGAAAGTTTGGGATGGGCAAGGGAATATCATGAATCCAAGTTCTAATACAGAAGAATCCAGTGGCTTGATAGGGAACTTAGAGTCCAGTTTACCGTCTTCTGCTCCGGTTTCAGAAATTACTAATTCATTTATGGGGAATGACCTTCGCGGCCATTGCCTGAACTAAACAGCCTTTCAGCTCAGCATATTCTACCCAGAACATCTGAGCCTGAAGCTCCATTACAACTGCCAAATTCCAGGGGTCAAAGCTTTAATGATTTTGTTGCAGATGATGAAGGTTTGGCTTTAATGATCAATTCTTTTTGGTTTGTTTATTGTGCTGACAGATGGGTTTTCCATTTATCTCATCCTATTTCATCTGCAATTTTCCAGATATTGTGTTTCCAGGAATACCTGGAACCACCAGCTATTCTGCTGCAAAATCTTCGGGGACCATTCATGATCCCATAGCTAATTCTATTAGCCACCTTCCTCCAACCGAGCTGACTGAATCTGGTATGCCTATTCAGAATGATAATAAGTTGCACCCCTTTGGCTTGCTATGGTCTGAACTAGAAGGCGGTCAAACAAAACATATCAAGTCAGCCAATACACCTTCTAGTGCGGGGAGGGCGGTTCCATTTGGTGCAATTTCTGATCCAGCAGTTGTTGCTGAGACGTGGTCTGATGTTCACAGAAAAAATACAGTCTCTGATACAAACCTGTATCAAGACATGATATCTCCTCGGCAATTGGCACACATGGAACAGGAACCCAGTCATTATGATTTAGCGGAGCAGCTCATGTCACAGCAAATTCAACAGCAGCAGCTCCAGCAGCGTAATATGTTGTCTAGTTTTGGGCACTTGAATGATGCAGTATTAGAGCATTTGCCAAATCAGAATCTTATTCACCAACAGTTAGCCAACCATTCTTCTGCCGACGTGGATCATCTTTTGGCACTTCAGATGCAACAGCATCGACAGGCTCAGCTCCAGCAACATCATCAATTGCAGCAGCAGCAATTTCATCAACAGCAGAAGCTTTTACAGGAGCAACAGCAATCTCAAGTACAACAGGTGCTTCTTGAACAACTGCTGCGTGGTCAAATGCATGATCCTGCACTTAGGCAGCAACATGTTGATCCTGTCAGAGCAAACAATGTTCTTGATCAGGTTCTATTGGAGCAGCACCTTCTGCATGAGCTTCAACAACGGTCTCACCATCTTCCAAGGCATGTTGATCCATCTATGGAACAGCTTATCCAAAAGTTTGGTCACACACCTCAAGGACATCAAACAGATTTGTTTGAGCTACTGTCTCGTGCGCAGGATGGGCAAATTCAATCGTTGGAACATCAGATGCAAGCCAGGCAGCAGTTACCAATGGGAATGAGGCAGAGGATGGAAGAAGAGAGGCATGTCAGTTCTGTCTGGCCAGCAGATGAATCAAATCAGTTTTTGAGGGGCCATGCTGGTACTCAGCAGCGAGCTCACTCTTCTGGATTTAGTCCTTTGGATTTTTACCAGAGGCAACAGAGGCCATCCCATGAGGAGCAGCTGAGTCACCTTGACCGGAATCATTCATTGCAGGATCGACTTCAGCAAGGGTTTTATGAGCCTGGCTCACTGCCGTTTGAGCGGTCAATGTCATTGCCTGCTGGTGCACCAGGGATGAACTTGGATGTTGTAAATGCTATGGCTCGTGCTCAGGGTTTGGATATGCAGGATTCCACTGGACGTATGCAATCAGCTGGTCAATTGGGAACATTTTCATCTGGCATCCATTCTCATAATCCTCATCACCCTCTTCCTAACCAATTTCATGTCTCACATTTGGATGCACTTGAGGGACACTGGTCTGAGAAGAATGAGCAGCTAGAAAATGACTGGCTGGACTCTCGGTTTCAGCAGTTGCATTTTAATGCTGAGCGGCAGAAAAGGGAGTCAGAAATCAAAATTCCTTCACAGGATCGAACTTTATGGATGTCAGATGGATCTAATGAAGAGCATTCAAAGAGACTATTGATGGAGTTACTCCATAAAACATCAGGCCATCAACCTACTGAGTCATTGAATGTCAGCAATGATATGTTCTCTGATAAAAGGCTGTCATCTGGCCTCTACTCTGGATCAAGCTCTTCAAATCACCCATTCATTCTTCACGCAGACCAAGAAGCAGGTCTAAATAATTCATTTCGAGTAGGATCCTATGGTTCTAATCCGTGTGAGCTCCCACCGGAAGAGCGAGCCTGCAGTGTGGAAAGCAATGAAAAATTGATGTATAGACCTGATTCTGGAGCATTGATTGAGAGAGAGTCATTCTTGGCAGGCATCAATGCTACGACTCAGTCAATTTACACAAATTCTAACATGATTAGTAAGTCTTCTATCAATAAAGAACGTTCAGAGTTGGAGGGGAGGAAGCGAGGGTCCAAGAGTGAGGCGATCATTATGGGTCGAGCTTTTGAGACTCAAGAACGAATGGCTGAACAAGCAGGGTTGGCTGCCCAAGATTATGAGGAGAGGGCAACAAATGCCCTTGGCATGCATAATTCATCTGGTGTTTCAGGTACTACTCTTTATTGCTTCTTTTTAGTCTGGACTCCCTTGCATTGTGTTCAAAATTGTTCATGTGAGAGTCTTGGTTTTCTAAATTTGCTTCTTACCAGGTGGGAATGCAGGCTTTTACGGCGACAAGATTGGCCGAAGTAATTCATTTGCAGAAGAAACTTCCAAGGATCGGTACATATGCGACCTTACTCTTATTGGTCCCTTGTCTTTATCACCCAAATTCTTGTGTGAATTCCTCCTATCATGTGTAGAAGTAATTCTTTTTCCTTCCTTACATTGCCACAGGGTGCCGGTCCCATCCAAAGGTCAAGACAATATTCTGCTGAGACGACCTCCTGTCTCAAATGCTTCAGCATCCCAAGAAGGATTGTCAGAACTGATTTCCAATCCAGTTTTCAGAGGGAAAAATTCAAGTGGTGCTTCAGATGGTATCGTACTTCTAACGCTCTACTAATTTCTTATCTGTGTATGGTAGATTTGATGTCTATTTGCTTATTTCAAAGGTTATGGACTTTATAGCTACACCTACCATCTCTTTAACTCTTGTGCCACCCCAAACAGGCAGTGCTATCATCTGCATTCTATTTCTTATTACTTTATTGTACCACTTTGAAACAATGCTGGGGGACTCTGAATTTACAATCAAATTGTCAAATACTAGTTTCAGACAAATAAGTATGTATTTTTTAAATCTTCAGGGGGGGGGAGGCCAGACCAAGTCGTTAATCCAGTAAACCAAGGTTCTGATGTCATTTCATCTTCAAAGAAAGAAGTGCATTTTCGCCGTGCTTTATCTGTCAGCGATGCTGATGTGTCAGAGGCGTCATTTATGGATATGCTTAAGAGTAATACCAAGAAGGTTGGTCCGATGGATGCCCATGCGGCAGCAGGATTTTCAGAAGCATCCGATGCAATGCATGGGAGCCGAAGTGGCAAAAAGAAGGGAAAGAAAGGGAGGCAAATTGACCCCGCCCTCCTTGGTTTTAAAGTTACCAGCAACCGGATAATGATGGGTGAAATTCAACGCATAGACGATTAGAGCACCATTGATTCTGTAATTTCTGTGTAAATCTCCATTTCTTGATAGTTAGTCTAGTTAGTCGTATAGGTTTAGAACACTCGGTGTAAAGCTTCTGCGGGTGAAAATTCTTTTATTTTTTCTCCCCATCCATACCCCAGTGGTTAATGGTTGACACATACTGTCACTGATGATAAAGATTGCTTAGCGTGCGGTCTGAGTGTGCAGCAACGGCTAGTAGGATCTAAGTTTTGTATGAGACTAGGAGGGTTTACTTAGGTTAGTGATCCGGCAATATATCTGTATATTGTTTAGATTTATTTTAAAGCTTTAACATTATTAGTTGAGCCCTCAGTTTGGGTCTTTTTTAAATGTTGAAAAATTAGGTTTGCATATGCCTTATTCGTCACAATTACACTTCTACAACTACTAATATTTGTGGTGAAAAGACCAGATTCATACAGCACAGCAACGCCAAATGTTTTGTACTGAGGGCAAAATTGGTGTAACAATGGTGATACAGAAAAGGACAAAAGAAAAGACTCTGGGCCCGGCTTCATATTTTGCTGCAATTTGAACTTACGAAAGTGAAAAGGCTCCAGAAAGGGGCAGACTAGTCTCGGATTCCCAAGCAGTAGAAAGTTTTAACATTAATCAGAACTTGAATGGAAGAACACGACCTTTTATCTTATCTTTTGTACAACCAAATGTTGCAACAAGTTGTTACTGGCATTTACATTTTGCTTATGGAAGCCATTGATTTTGAAAGAGCTGCAAGACCGTCCTTCCCATGATCCACTCCAAGTCTGTTGATGATAGAGGTATTCGATTGACGATAAGAGAAACCGCTTCTTTCGCTCCTTTATAACCACACTCGGGAACAACAAATGGAAAATCACTGCAGTGAAGACTATTACTGTTAGCATCTTCTCCCTACCTGGTCAAGAAGGAAGCATTTTTGTTTTGATTGAAAGAACAAGAGAAACACAGAGCTCTACCTGCCCCACATGACACGGTTAGCACCAAAGCTCGAGACAACTTGACACAGTGAGTGAGATAAATCCTGATATGGAAATGGCATTCTTGACACCCTGAAAAGTGCACTGAATTTCACACAGACCTGGCCATAAAAAAATCACATTACACGTCAAGAATCGGACTCTTAATGTGCGTTAAGTATAAGTTGGTAAACAAACATACAAATCATAAGGCATTAGACAGAGATATCACAGAGGATCCAAGGGTTCATGATTGTGCTTTATATGCCCTATCCAATAACCTTATTGTTTTTTACAATCCTTTATCAGTGCCTAATAGAAATTTAAGTTGGTTGATTTTCAGCAAGTTCAACAACCTATATCATTCTCAATGCCCTCGGCAGAACAAATAAAGATATAAGGTTCTCAAGTAATGGTCTAGGTCAACATAAATATGACGGCCTTGTCTTACTCAAGATGGCAGCAATAGTAGAAAAGCAACCATGCAGTTATGAGAAGGTATTCTGGAAACCTTTACCTGTGGAAATCTAGATAGCTTTAAAAGTGCAGAGAAAGCTAGCTTTTCCTCATCGTTTCTGCAAGATAAGATATTTAAAGTAAGAAAAGTTACAAATGGTCTAGCCAAATATTGATTCTTGAAAGCTCTTTGTAGCAATGTAAAGTACGAGAAAACTCACATTGGTGGTTTGCAGAAAGCCAAATGATCAAGCAATACAGTTGTTGATGGAAACTCCGTGCACAGCTCCTCAATTTCTGAAATATGCAGACTGAGGCCCTGAATTTAACCATTTTATAGTAAATAATCATTTCTACGAAAAGCTCCATCTGGTAACATCCCACACACAGAGACTAGCCTATTTGGTGAGTAGGCCATCTAGTAGTTCGATGTAAAGTAATAAAATGTTTTAAATGAATATGCCATCCACATCAATTGCTTGGAATATAGAACCATCCATTTTACAAAAGTCATAAGAAAAGAAAAACAATACCTTCATACACATAAAACCAACTGGTACTCCAAGTTCTCCTGCCTTAGAGAACATTGCCTTCCCAACTTCATTGGTCATCTGCAGAAACCCTCCAATGTGATAAGACTAACATCGATGCGGATGTATAGAAGTTATCTGGCTCTAGAAGGAACTTGCTCCACCTTTAATGGTGTTCACAGGCATATATACAAGAGCATCTATCTTTTTATTTATTTATTTTAAAAAATTTATGAGGAACCCAGTGCATCTATCTTCAAACATGTGCAAAAGTATGAAAATATTTAAATTACCTGTTGACCAGAAGGCCACAGATATGGATTGAAGCGAACAGCACGATAATTATCCTAGCATAAAAGAATTTTTGTCAAAGTGATTTCCTTTAAGGCACCAGAGATAAACCCTGATCAACATAATCTGGAATTTCCCAAAGACCTGCAGAATGAGATGTTCAAGTTGCTTAACCCCACTTCTATCTTCGGTTGGATTTGCTAGGCAACAACCAACAAATTTAGATGGATACTTCTTCAACACACTGTCCAAAGATAAGCAAGTATAAGGCAATACCATATATAATATGTGGTGAAGAAATCAAGAGGAAATTACTACCATATACTGATATGCATCAAGTAGTCCTATACCATGTTTCCTACCAACTCATGCCCTTGCAAACATGATCATATAAGGCCACTACTTAGATGGAGCATGAGTAAGAATTGTAGGACATCTCCTGATGAACTTCTGAATATTAAACTTTGTTGATTAGTTTTGCAATTCAAGTCTACTCGGAATGAAAAGTTCATTAGGTGGGATGCTTATCATGTTATTGCAGGAATTTAGAAGTTCAGCAGTTTAGTTACTGGGTTCTAAAGTCATTGTCAAAACGTAAAGATCAACTACCATATTTACATTTAACCATGTCAGCTACAATTTCATGTGGCTCTGTAGCTAACATGACTGCTAATATTTTGTCTAAACTATACTATATTAAGAAAAAATGAAGAAAAATGACTTCCAACTTTGATAGGATATTTAAACAGACCTTGTCACCAAAGAATGATCGAATTTGTGATTAATGGGCTGCACAATAAGTGCACCGTCAACACCTGCTTCTTCCATAGACTGGGAGAAGAAGAAGAAAAAACATGAATATATGTTGGAAATAGACATTGTCATTTATCAGCTTTCCATACAGAAAAAAAATAAGGGGGGCAACAAAATGGTAGAAATATGAGAGTGATGTGTTCTCCTCATACTGAAAATCACTAGAACTGAGAGTGGGAGACAATCTATAAAGACAAAGTATGTATGAGATCACAGTTACAATGCTGGCAATCCTAAAAAATCCATATAATTTCAATTGGGATTAAGCAAGAAACACACACACAGTGATAGCTTCATGAAAGTCATACCTTGAGCAAGAAATCGACATCTCCAGGCAAAGTAGGTTCTTGGCCAGGAAAGTAAGGGTATTTATCCGCAGCCTTGACAACCCAAAATTTCAATAACACTTCAGCTTCAGAAAAGAAAAGAAAAAAGTAAGAACTTGCAAAACAGTTAAACTCAGCTGGGTTACCTCTTGGGGAGATGCCCACACATGCAGATGTGAATCTATGATCTTGGTTCTACTCTGGGGTTCATTGGCAGCCATTCTCGCAGCAGAGACTATGAACCGGGTCTTTGTTGAAATGTGGGCAAATGGCCATGGACATTTAAGTTGCACCACAGGGACAGGGACTTGAGCTGAAGCTGAAAGCAGAAGAGGCGTTAGCCTCGCTACCATAGCCATTGGATTATGGCTAAAAGACCCTTTCATTTTAGAGTCACATATATGAAAGCCCAACTCGGCCCGTTTAGGATGCAATCGGCATTTTGGAAAACTTAGACATTATATTGGTAATTTCAGAGTTATTGCATTGGTGAGTCAGTGACCTTCTCGCTAGTCTCGAATTCATCGCTTCTTTGCAACAACAAAGAAGGAATATACTGATACCATAAATTACAACACCACCACCCACATTGAGCCTTATCAGCAGACCACATAGCTTAGCCGCAGCAGCAGAGGTAGCTCTACTATACCTTCAATGGCCGCTCCATTGACCACCCTGGTAAAAACCCATCTTCTCTCTCACTTTGTTTGGTTCCCGAGAAACCCAAAATTAAAAATAAATGTTAATGATGGTATAATAAAAGAAGTTTTCTTTCTGTTTTTGCTTTCGCAGTCAAATGTTGGTTCGCTTCGTAGTTCTCGGAGCGTATCTCAGATCAAAGCTTTGACCCCTACCTGTACTTCAGTCACGCTTCCAACAATTCCATTGTCTTCTAACAATAAGGCAACGTTATCCTCCAGCTTCTTCTCCAGGTCGTCGCGTTCGTCCCCTCTGACATTCTCTTCGAACCCTAATTCTCAGAAAAGGGCCAGTCTTGTTAGCTCAGTCCGGGCCAGTGCAGAGGTTTGAACGAAAATTCTTTTTTGGTTTTTTAAACCAAAGTTGCCGCATTTGGTGAGCTTATAATTTTATTTTTAAGTTTATTTTTTCAATTGTAGGAAGCAACTTTGCAATCAAAAGTGACCCATAAGGTGTATTTTGACATTAGCATTGGGAATCCAGTTGGGAAGCTTGCTGGAAGGATTGT
Source organism: Prunus fruticosa (assembly GCA_018703695.1). Classification (NCBI taxonomy): domain Eukaryota; kingdom Viridiplantae; phylum Streptophyta; class Magnoliopsida; order Rosales; family Rosaceae; genus Prunus; species Prunus fruticosa. The sequence goes on from CM031917.1 coordinate 34,612,647, forward strand.
GATTGGATTGTTTGGTGATGATGTGCCCCAAACCGCAGAGAATTTCCGTGCCCTGTGCACAGGTTTTAAGATTTATTTGGTTTTGTTTATGGCGTAAGTGGTCTGATTAAAGTGGCCTCTTGAATGTATTTTGATTTCATATGAGCTGTGTGTCTTTCTTAGGTGATAAAGGCTTTGGGTTCAAGGGTTCAGCATTCCATCGTGTAATCAAGGATTTCATGATTCAAGGAGGGGATTTTGACAAAGGCAATGTGGGTGCTCTTCCTAGCCTTGTAGCCTCATTGTTTCTGGTTTATTTTATGAATTGCAACATTGGCTGACTATAGGTTTAACGATGATATATGATCTAGGTTTCTAGTATAAGATTGATTTTACATTAAAAGCCAATCTATCAAAATACAAGGAAGGGTACTAATGGTTCACTTATGCTGAACACTGATTGCAAGGTTAAACAGAAGAAAACAGAAAAGCAATTCAGCATTTGTTAAGATTGTTATGATAGCTTGAATAGGTCTCTTTTCTAGCTCAAAACTTTACATCTAAACTTATGAGTCTATAAGTTTGCAGTGGGCATCGCCTCATAAAAACAGCTGTGGAGTTACCTCGCACATATGGCTGGTTGACCATTTTAGTTTTCCTGTTTTATGTATCTTTTCTCTGTTCTGTTTCCCAAGCCAGCTATGCGTTTTGAACTTTGAAAAAATTAGCTTTCCTGTATTATTTATAACAACTTCTTGCAGTATATATTTACTCTTGTTCCCAAAGGTACATAGGTTTACTAAAGGTCTTCTATTCAATGTTGCCTGCTAGTAAATGAGAGCTTGAATTCCTGAGTATTGGAAGGAGTTGACTTTTTAGAGATTTCGTGCTTAATAAACTATTGAGAGTACCCTTTTTGGCCTTTCATTCGTATCTCACAGCCTCACTTTTCCAAGATTTTCCCCACAATTTTGTTCCGTTTATTACTTTGAAATATGTAACATTTCTTCGTGCTTTTTTAAAAATTATTTTTGAAAATTTCATCGTCTGTTTTTGTTAAGAGGTTTTTCCTTTTGTTGGACATAACAATGACATTACAATGCTGGAATAATGTCGCAGGGAACTGGAGGTAAAAGCATTTACGGTCGTACTTTTAAGGATGAGAACTTTAAGTGTAAGTTATTCCTCACTTCTCATGCCTCATAGTTGGTTGTGACTTACGTGCTAGATACATTCCTTCCTAGGATAATATTTCCAGAAAACATAGATAATACAATGATTACTGGATTGGAATTATTCAATAGTCATTGATGTATTCCTGGATCTTTTGCATTCAGTTACACTCCAACAGTATGAACTGTCTTTTTATTGACAACAGATTTTCTTTCTGATGTAATATGAGATATTGAATATGATTGTGTCTAACTTTCATTGCAAACGTAACGCTGTAAATCATGATTTTGCAGTGTCTCATACTGGACCAGGAGTTGTTAGCATGGCCAATGCAGGCCCCAATACCAATGGGAGCCAGTTCTTTATATGCACTGTCAAGGTAAGAGTCACTCATTCTCTATATGATAAATCAATTTGTAGGAAAATTATGGCATTATTGTTTGAAGCCTCATATAATTGTGGCACAAAGCAAAAATGCATAAACTTCAATTTTCCTAACGCGGAAGATTGACAAGATTTCTTAGTTTCTTCTCAGAAGGTAGTTGAAGCTTAGAGGAGGTAGCATTATAGCTTTGTAACTTGATACATGCTTAAGTATAATTATTTCGTTGCAGACCCCATGGCTTGACAACAGGCATGTTGTGTTTGGGCAAGTTCTGGAAGGCCTGGACGTGGTTAGGCTGATTGAGTCTCAAGAGACAGACAGAGGCGACCGTCCTACAAAGAAGGTGGTCATTGCCGACTGCGGAGAGCTGCCGGTGGCCTGATGAGTTTTCTTATCAGTTTGAGTTATCAGCGATTCTTATCAGTTTGCTTCCTTTTGGAAATGTAGGCTTTTGTATTATCTACCCAGTCAAGAGGCTTTTGTTTGGTGGGATTAGGTCCTGCACAAGAAACGTCCACTTTTTTTTTCTTCTTCTTTCTTTTCCACATATCTGTATTCCAGATAGTTGAGTTTGAGAACTGGGAATTATAGCCAATTAGAGGAAAGAACATTTTCTAAATCTACGAGTGAAATGAAAATGTGATGGTAGGTGGACTGATAAATATTGTTAATTGCTGTGATCCAATCCATGGAAAGCATCAAATGCTATAGTACTGTAGGCTCAAAATAGCAGCATCCCATGGCTCTTGGGCTACCCATTTGGTGTAATATTGGACTCGAGTTTGATGTTGATTCAGATACATATGGGCCTTGTTCATGTTAAGTCCTTATTGGTTTTCTTTTTTGGGTCAATTTATTGCAACTCCAAGTCCATATTGATTTAGTTCCCCAAACCAAAACCTTGTCTGCTCTACTAGTACTAACCAACGTCATGTACTGTTTCGTACACACAAGGAAAGGAAAGGAATGCAACCAAGAGGCTCCTTTGTATTAAAAATGATTAAGCTCTTTTACTTCTTGCCATGCCATGCATAATTGAAGATTCAGAAATCCACTCTTCATCTCATTATTTTCAATTCGATACGATGCGATACGATGCAATCATCAAGATCATATATCCATCGATAACAAATGGGTTTTCCTTTTTTTTTTTTTTTTTTTTAAAAAAAAAAATTATTTATTTATTTTATCTTAATGACTTTTGCCAAAGGAGAGTGAATAATAAGTCAAAACTTGATATATATTCTCTTTATCTAAAGAATACCTACGCAATGAGTCAAAATTTCAAAGGTATTATTTTAAAAATGGAAAAATCATTATAAAAAAAATTGTATATTGTTTAAACAATTAAAATTGAAAAAATAAAATAAAATTCTCACCTTCCCCTATCCCCTGTGATGCGCCACTAATGGCTCCAACTAGGGCTGGCAATGGGTCGTGTTTTGGGTTCGTGGACCATTTATTTCTCGTGTCAATTTGGGTCAACCGTATAACCCGTTTAATAATCGTGCGGGTTCGTGTACCCATTTATTTCCCGTGCGGGTTTCGGGTTAACCTATTAACCCACTAACGGCGTGTATAGCATTTAAAAAAATAAAAATTTAAATGTTGATAATTTAATCGTAATTTTTTTTAATATATAAATAGTTTTTCTTTTGCCTCTCTCTTATATAGATTGAGAAAGAGAATTAAAAATGAAGAAAATGAAGAAGAAACAAAGAAAATAATTCTTGTTTTGAACAACGCCATCAATTGTTTTTTAGTGGGAGAAATCAAAGAGAGAACCTAGTGTTTAACTATTATAATAGCCTCTCCAAAATTCGCAAGGATGACCATGAATTTATTTGGATTTTATTTGTGATTTTCACATATCAATGCATCACATACTTATTGAGGTTTTTGCTAAGCTAATAGAGAATGAAATTATTAAATATCCTCACTAGAACATGTCCTTGATTAATTTCGTTTGCAATGTTCACAAAAGGATGTGTTACATGTCCTTGAGGCTTTAGGATTTAGGGTTTAGAGTTTAGAGTTTAGGGTTTAGGGTTTAGAGTTTAGAGTTTATGGTTTAGGTTTTAGGTTTAGAGATTAGAGTTTAGGACTAGGATTTAGGGTTTAGGGATTAAACATTAACCCTAAACCCTAATAATATTAACTCAATTATAAGGAATAATTACTAACAAATATAATTTGGGAATAAAATGTAATAATTATAATTAAGTGATCATTAGTTTGAAAGACATTATAAATATCAAATATTGAATATATAATCACAAGTGATCAACACAAGATGGATAAGGAGCAAGAGAAGGGTGTTAGTGGGGGGTTGAACCGTGGGTGTGCTAAGGTTCAATTTCTTAATTTTTGCGGTGGCAGGGAACGGGTTGACACGACCATGACAGACCGTTAATAACGGGTTAACATGTATTTAACGGGTTGGCGGGTTGACCCAACCACCGTTTATAAATGGGTCAGTGTGTGACCCAAAATTACATTTATTAATGGGTCGTGTTTGGGTCGTGTTTTTCCCGTGCGGGGTTCGAGTCGTGTAACGGGTTCAGTCGGAAATTGCCACCCCTAGCTCCAACCAACCCGACCACCTTGAAATCAATTCCCCCTTGCCTCTTCACAGCCCTTTCCACTATTCCTTCTTCCATGTTCCCGTTTATCCTTCTCTCTCTTTATTGTTGCGTCTACTAAGTCCAAGTAGTCACACTTAGTAATAATCTTGGAAGTCCAAGTATCATATTCTCAAAGAGTAAGTAGGCAAATGTCTGAAAATAAAAACATAATTAAACGTACCAAAATAAAAGTGATAAACAAAATGAAAAAGTAATTTGATTTGAGTGTTGTAGAGATTGAGTTTAAAAACGAATATCAATAATGGAAATGCTAAGACATCAAGGTTCAATTCTTTAAGCAAAATATGTTTCATGCTCTTTAATTCAAATTATAACTCGATTAAAATTATCATTGAGAAACTTTAATCGGAAGATAAAAAAATTAAAACCAATTTAATTTTTCAATGTTATCTTTTATTAATGATTGTTCAGAAAATAGTATTGCTTAATATCTAATCTTTTAATTTAAAAACATGCTAAGTCAGTTCTTAACAATGAGAAAAGTATAATTGAACTCATGAAAAGATAGTAGCACTTAACATCAATCAAAATAAAAGGATATGAAAATATTGAACAATCAAAAATAAAAAAAAATTTAGCAATTCATATCGTATATTAGATTAAAAAACAATTTACAAACTTACTCAAAAGACATTCCTTTTAGCCTTAGCTAGAGTTCTAGCAACTCATTACAAAGAAAAACATAACTAAATTTTGAATGAAATGGATAAAGAAATCTGTCTTAGTGGTCTCCTTGTCAAATAAGTTGATGGGTGATTTATAGTAGTCAATGAGGTGAATGGAAATCTAATACATTCATAGTGGGTAATGAAGGGTTTAAGTGAGGGATTAACTTGATTAAACATGTGTTGATGGTGGAGAGTTAGTGGAAAAGAAATAATGGTGAGGTAGTGGGCATTAAATGGATGGCTATGAATGATATGAAACAGGCTCTGTAGCTTCAATGGTTTTGTCTTCTCTTCTCCTTCTTTACTTCTCTTTATAATCACAATAATCTCACAATCAATTATTCAATAAAATCCACCAGCAATTCTCTTCACACTTGGCTTGAACTTGGACAAATATATATCATCTTTTGGCTTTCCACAAAAGATAAATTCACCTAATAAGTTCACCAAATTAAATACAAAAAATTCATAAATCCAATTGGTGAGAATGAAATGTAATAGCAAGTGAAATTATCTTTATTAAGCCAAATTTATATCATAAAGTCTCCAAAATAATATTAAAAAGATGTAATTTGAGACCCTTATCATCTACCATGGAACACCTACCTCACACACAAATTCCCTCAGCCCACCCAAATTGAGTCCACCTTTTTCTTTTTGGTATTTATCCATTTGCATATTGAAGATTTGTGGAAGGACAACTACTAAACCAACAATTTGGTAACCTACATAACAGATGGTGACTAAGCAAACTTTAGATCGTTCAACGGAAACACAGTTGGTGTAAGTTAATGAAACTATGAAGACAAGAAAGAAGTTGGATTTTGGGTGGGAAGCTTAAGTAGTTTTAAATCACGTATTTGAAAATTTAAGACATGCTCAATGAGAAAATAGGACAGGAGGTGTAAATAGCAGCACTCAAAAAAAAATTATACATGCTCACAGAGAGAGAAAGAAAGGGGGGGGGGGGGGGTGGGGGTCATGTGCGATGTGTTTTAGGGGCAGGTGGGGGAGAAAGGGAGAGAGGTCTCTTTTTTCTTTATTTTTTTCCTTGAAAATGGAAAGACTTAAATAGCCTTAAAAATAGATGAAAAATTGGATGTTGTTAAAGTTAGATGACAAATCATGGATTTTGAAAAGTTAAGATGACATTTCTCTTAAATTTTTCTTTAAGGTAACAAATTGAAACTGGGGTATAAGTCAAGTGACATTTCTACAAAAATCTCTACTCAAAAAACAAAGAGTGCTACTATTTCCACCTTCTGTCCTATTTCCCCACCCACCATGTAAATTTGAAAAAAAACACAATCTTATTTTCCCACCCACCATTATTTCTAAAATACCATTTAATTATTAATTCAAGTTAAAAACATTAAATTTTCAACAACAAAAATCACTCTTCATCTTCTTCCCGTTTTTTCGATTCACGATTAGAAATCCCAATGAAACACCATTCTGGTCAACCCCTCAATTCTTTTGGAAGAACTACTAAAATTTACGCTACCATATCAATATTCCCATCAACTCCTTAGCACTATTGGTGGCTTCACCGCCGCAACATTGGCAAGATTGTCATGGATTTTAATTGAAGTTATGTTATATGGAATAAGGATCCGCATGTGGGTTAATCAAACTGAAAAATCTTGAGAATGGAATAAAATTGAAGGACACTTTGCCTCTATTATCAACACCCACCAACCCTAATGACACAATATTAAAGCGGGAGTTGCGAATTTGATTTTTCTTATTTTTCTAACTTTTCAAAATATTGGAATGGGTAGATCGGTGGGTTTAGCTCGCTGGATTTGCTGAGGTCAGGAAGATGGAAAGAATATGGAGAGTTAGAAGAAAAAAATTATTTTCTTTTTAAAATTCATTTTATTTTTAGGGTTTTAGTAGTCATTTTACAAAGGGGTAAATTTATCTTTAAAATTTTGTAGATAAGGTGGGTGGGAAAATAGGACAGAGGGGTGGAAATAGCAGTACTTAAATTAGATGAAATCATCAAAATGAATATATGCATAAATAACTTAAATTCTATTACCCTTCGTTTGGTTGAAGGAAAATAACTCATAATTTAGCTAAAATTCAGAAATTTAAGTGTGAAAATTTTTAAATGACACACGGAAAAAATCGTGGAAATTGAGGTATCAAATTCCCAAGTTTAATTTCCACCAAAATAGGCGTAATTTCACAATTTTCATAATGCCATTTACAAAATTCCGTGAATTACAAAATTTGACATACATAAATCCAAACACTGAAATTTTCAATTGCCAGAAATTGAAATGATGGAAATATAAATTCCGTCATTTTAGAATTCTATGTAATTTTCAATTACTTTATCCAAACGAAGAGTTAATTCAGTCTATATATAGGTGTCAAAGATAAGACTTCCTCTTGTAGTAATTGAAGCATTCAAATGGCTTTTTATATAATAAAAAATTATTTATTCGAACTTTCATTTATTAACACAATGTCAAAATTCATTCCACCCATCAAGGTTGCAATATATATATATAATCTCATTCTATTGAGGGATCCCTCAAATAATTTTATTTGAGAACGCCCTTTAGGGTACCCTATAATTTTTTTCTCAATGATCCAAACCATATATATTTTACGTCTTTATTCATAGATCATCCTTACAAAAAATTAGACAAATCAGAAACCGTTTCGATATCCAATTGTGTCCTACAAAATCAACGAACAACGGTGCATCAAGAAAGTACTCAAATTTCAATAATACAATTGAGTGGTCAAATGATATCAGATTCAAGTGATTTTTTGTAGAGATGATCTTTGAATGAGTATATACAAAATAGACAGTTTGGATTAGTGAAATACAATCCGGAGTGGGGCCTACAAGGGGTGTCCCTCAAATAAGTATTTGAGAGATCCCTCAATGGAAGCTCTCTATATATATATATATATATATATATATATATATTTTTTTATATTAAAAATACAAGTGATGCAAAGTGAGAGGAATTTGAACTCGGATGCAAAGTGAGGAGTACATCCTCTCTAGCTAACTTGACTAAGCCCATATTTGCATAAAGTTTTTGTTGGTAAAAAATATAAAGATAATTGCTATATTTACATAATTTCAAAAATAAAACTTCACTATAAATTCGAAATAAATACAAGAAAATAATGACAAGGAAAATTAAGAATACTTTACAGATGATCGAGTCTAGAACTTGGTTCTATCTCCTTAAGACGAAATTACCTCATCATAGGTGATTTTAGGATTTGCTTGGCAAACGTCTCCCATGATACAATGACCGACTTCTTGTTGAAGTAGCACTAGCGAACTCAAACTTGTGTATGAATTCTTTCTTACTAACTCACTATATTTCTGAAAATATAATGCTATGAATGCTCTAAAAACTACTATTGTTGGATGACAATTGGATGAATGAAATGTTGTAGGACACTCTCTATTTATAAGCAACAAGACATTTGTTCAGAAAAGATGTGACTGAAAAATATCAACAAATGTGTGTTTTCAGTTTGCAACCATAAGCCAAGAAGTGCAATGATTCAATTATTATGAAACAATGCAACTTAAGCTAGGAAGTGCAATGTTTCAATTTCTATAAAACAATGCAACTTTTCACATAAAGTATTATTATTTTATTTACAAACAAAATAAATAATATTTTATTTTTCCTCGGTTAAGAAGATGACTATTCACAATGAATACATACCAATTTGTAAAAGTCATGTACTTAAAGTCACGAGTCCCACAATTTAATTTCCATTCAATTATTAAACAATTAAATATAAAATTATAATTTTCTAACAGTTTGTACTATATATTCCGATATTATCGGCTATATTATTGCGATAATATCGGTTTTTTTGGGGGCTAATATTTTCGCAACTATCCATGGAGTTATCGTCAACATTTTTATAAATGATTTGGACAATATATTGCGATATTATTAATAATATCGCGATATGAAACCCAAAAATACATGAATTTTTTTGAAAAGCCTCCCCCTATTGCTCATAGAGGGATTCGAACCCCTCCCCCTCTATCAACAGCCACAATGCCTTATCCATCTCACTGAAGATGCGTTTGTGATTATATTTTCGGCGTGTAATATTTATAACGTCTTTAAAATGTCTGCAAGCTAACATTTATAATCTATGATAAATTTCGATATTGAAAAAAACACCAAGGGGATTCGACCCCTCTCATTTTACTCCTTCAACACCTTAACCACCATATCACTTATGTTTTCGTATATATACATGGTTTTGTTTTGAATTCTTTTTGCAAGAAACAAATTTTCACATGATATGAGAATGACTACTCTTCACAATATACTTACTCTACACATAGAGATGATAAAGATAGTGAAAATTTTGAACCTCATAGGAACTCTATGTAGTACTAAGTCACTCATGTATCTTACCATGTAATGTATAAAGTGTAAAATATTGTAGTAATTCATTATATATAAATGATTATGGTGTGTTTAATCTTCTTTCATTAATTACTACATATTTTCTACACTTATAGTGTTTGCCAAGCTCGCTATATAATCAACTTAAATCAGTTAAATCCATCATGCAATGCATTTCCTTCCAATTTTTTTGTGATAAACTAATAGATAATTGACTAAATAAACATCATGCAAAGTTTCAATAAAAATTTCCAAGTTTTTCTTATAATTTCCGTAGTTTTTATTCAATTTTTATTTATATCGATATTTCCATCGACATTTTCGTGTTTTTAGACTACCAATATTTTCGATATTACCGATATTTTAGACCTTGGTTTCAACTTTTAATCTCACAAACTTGTAACAACTAAAACATTCAATCTACCACAAAATGGTTTCAGTACTAATATTCAATGAAAAACTTGACAAAATAAAATCCTAGTTACTTATAAAGGGATATGCAATCCAATGTTTTTATGATTCACAATTTCAGTTTCTACTTTGTAGATGTGGTTGATATTTCTGTCGATATTTAATATGTTAGGACTTTTGTTTTTTTTCTGTCTAGCTAATCTACGTTAGTATCTTTTGTGGCAGAAAAAAAGCATCCTGACGAGAAAAAGAGAGCAACTATCATACAACACAAAAACCTTAGAAATGCAGAGCAGACGATGCCATTGCTTATACATTTCTGAAATGCATGGGGATGGGGCTATTGTTTCTAAATACATACACGTGGAAGGCTCAAGCTACCCCTTCCAAGAGCAACATTCCCTCCCATTGCAACCATAATTGATGTATGATACTATGATAGATGAATAAAATAAATTTGTTCTATTTTCTAATAAATAAAAATAAAATGTGCCCATCTCTTTGTTTGAGTTTCATTTATTTTGTACAGAATTTATAGCTCAGATGTTTATTTACACATTTTAGGTCAGCTGATTTAATTTCTCATAAATGTTTTTTAAAAATTAAATAAAATAAAAGGTCTTTCTGCTGAGTCTGCTCTGCCCTCTGAGTCTCTCTGGCCGTAGTAGTCACAACACAACTTGCCGCACGCGCGTCGAGGCGGATTCGATACGATCCTAACCACGTGACCCTTGGTGGAGGGACCATCTTTTCTTTTTGGTGAGCCCTCCAGCGGTCCACGGCATGGTGGAGAAAATGAGGCCCACCTGTACTGGCGGCTGTCTGTCCGGTTCAGATTGCGCCACGTGGTACTAGAGTTTGAGACCATTCACAGCTAAAACCAGCTATAGAAAGGAGATGAGCCTAAACGACAGCAAAAATGGAAAGCGACGGATCATGTGGGCGTGGAGATTCGTGACGACACCCCCACCACCTCTCTGCCTCCGTTGAGATTCTGTCGGTGTTAGACTTTTTATTATTAGTCCCCCTTTCCCTTTCATTGATGACATGTCGTTCCTTCCCTTCCTCTTCATTCTCTTCCTTCCTTCTTAGACTGACAAAATCATTGTGCTCATCATCACCATCCATCTATCCATTCATCAATCAAAAAATCCTCTTAATTGCGCCTTAATTACCTCATCATGATGCTCTCATTTCCCTTATCACGATGCTCTCATTATTCTCATCATTTCTTTGTTTGTTCCAACAATACAATTATGATAATGTTTTTACACAGCGAGAGAGAGAGAGAGGGGAATTTGAACAGGAATATTAAAGAGAGGAATTTGAACACGGGAATTCGAGTCCGGAAATTAATAATTTTGATCATTTAAACTACAAAATCATTGCCTACTTATTATTATTGTTATTATTGAGGACAGATGTTTGGTTGATTCCGAAAAAGGCAAATGTTCCCCATAGTGACCTTACCTACTCGTCGCACTATATGGCACACCTCACAGAAATGCCCTCAATGAAAACAACTTTCAACTTCAAGAGCGCGCACACTCACACACTCACACCTACTACACCTGTCACTGCAATTAAGTAAGGCCTGATGTTCAAGCTGAATTGCCAATCCTATCCAAATGCGCAGTGTCACAAAAGCACTTGTCTAATCAAATTGCAACAACACACAGGTCAATCTTGGCAGCTTATTCATCTATTGGAGCCCTAGCCCACAAAATAAAACAAACTAGAAGAAAGGCACTTGCTACAATATTTGTGCCGTGAGTTTTTCTCTCTTCTTCATATGGATAGGAACACTAGGTGTCTAGGTGTAAAAATGCAAGCTTTTTATAGCAAAAATTGGAGAACTGAAAACCCTGATGAAAGACATGCTTTTTATGCTTTTAAGGATTCTTCTCTAATTGAGAGATTAGATTGATCATTCAATTTGTGACTGCTTAGATCCTAGTGTCTTCACACTGTAAGGTTTCCTGCTGAATATCAGAACTAGCCCTTATAATATGAAGTGCCAAAAAGGCATACCAGGTTTGAGATTCTGCAGTAGCTGGTAGAATAGGTCATATACATATTTATCATATCTTTAGAGACTAAAGGATGAAGCTGGGGAAATGTATGTAGATTGGAGCTGTACAAGTCAGAAATCTGATTTACAAGTCCCAGGCCGGATTCAAGATCAACAAAGGGATTGACCTGAAGCTTTGCATTGCAGTTTCAGAGCACAATTTACAGCTAACCAAAAGGCATCCTAATATACACAGGCATTAGACAGAGTGACAGACAGCACCTAGTTTACCTAATGAGACACTCATGAAAATGACTTTATCAAACCCAGGTTGTACAGGAACTTCTCCGATCTAGTCCGAAAGAGATTCCCCAAAGAGAATCTCACACTCTCCTGTGGTGGAGATTTTGAATAGAAGTCTTCTTTCACACGCAGTATTGTTGAACCAATCTCTTGCCGAACTGCTTCAATTGTCTCACTCTTCACTTGATTTCCTGATGCATCTATCACATAAAAAACATTCACGGCTTGGGAACCCCTGGTTGTAACCTCAGCTCGGGTGACTGAAAGACCATTTTCTCTAAATATGCGAGTCACATCAGAAAGAAGGCCAACTCTATCTTCACCACAAAGCTCTAGTCTTATACCCTGCATTAGAAATGATGCATTGACTTCAAAATGCTATGTGAAATCGGGAAAAAGATATACAAAATTAAAATTACTGTATGTTTGTACCTCAGACGTCCGCCTTCTAATCGCCGCTTCCAAGCAATGGATAACCCTCAGCCTTTCTCCTTCAGAACTAATAGGACAGCCATCCGTGTGTCTGATATAATATTCCTATTAAACAAAGATTAAATGTTAACTAAAATAAGAAATTTGTGTTGATTGCGATATGCATCTTAAAGCTAAAATAAGAAATTTCGAGTAACTTGAGGGAAATAAAGACAACCTGATAAGCCTCAGGTCCTTCAGCAATCACAGTTGCATGGTATACCACATATTGCATATCTGTTAAGGTGCAAACAGTATCAAAGAACAGCTTAAGACGGTCTGGGCACCTCAAGTTCACAACAGTATATCCTTTATCTACACAATTTTCAACAGTTACAAGAGGTTTGCTTCGATCACTGGCTGATCCACAATCAGCACCATCCATATCATAATCACGATCAGCATACATCATCTGGTGAAGCCTCCTTTCCTTATGTGTGGAATCCACAGAAACAGCAGTGTTGGCACTGCGCTTATCTCTGTCCCCCTTAAGCACATAAAGGAGAAGTTTTTTTATCTTGGAAAGATGGTCAGGATCATCAATAGGCCTCCCAGTTGCCTCGTCGGTGATGAAAACAACTGATGCCATTCTTGAATTGTGAGTCCAGACTTCTGCGGTGACCACATTGCATTTGAGATCAGAAAGAACAGCAAAAACTTCAGACAGCAAGCCTGGCCTGTCCCTTCCTGTCAATTCAATAGTGGTGTGTTCTGCGGCAGCTTGGACACCCACAGACCTTCTCAAGGAACGGAAGCTCCTTGCTCTTGGTCCTAGTGACTGCAAAATTTGAATTCAATAATCAATATGAATTAAAATTTACAAGATTCACAGATAATGTTGCTAATTATTTCCATTACAAACCAAATAGAGAAGACTGTCTAGTAAGGTTTAGACAGTCTTCTCTCTTGGGGTGGGGAAAGAGAGTTATCCTCTTGAATAGATCTTGCCACAATGTGCACCATGTTTTATAAAGTGAATATATACAAATCGTGACTAATACTAAAATTCAGTTAATATATGAGCAGGTCAAGAAGCAAATAGAACCATACGAAAACTGAATGAAGTAAACCTCCAAATGCAGTAAGACTCAAACTATTGCTTCCACAATACAGATAGAAAATACATCGATCAATCAAGTTTGCGGAAAGTTCCACCAATTAAAAGTCAGTCTAAACCCCATTTTCAATTTCGATATTAGAAGAAAGAAAGAGGGCTACTAGTTTTGCGGATTGACCTGTTGAATGCGTTCAGCTATTCCATCATCAGAGAGCTTATTCCCCTGTTGATCAGTGACATGAAATACTGCAAAAAGAATCATTGAAAATTAGTCATAAAGAATAAAAATTTGAGATTTTTCAGCACTTGGAAATAAAAAGCTCACCATCCATGAACCATTCCCCATCCGACGAAATGTAAGCTCGTCTTATAATGAGATTTAAATCATTCAGAACCTGAACCAACTCCAGCAAACTCCCACGCTTATTTGCACTATCTACCTACAATTTTCTCAACAAAAAAAAATAAAAAAAAAGGATAAGGACAAAGAACCAATGTTAAAAAGAATGGCCCTTTTGGATTGCTTGCAAAGATAATTCAAGAAATTCAGTCAGATATACCTTTATCAAAGTGGCTTTCCTGCTTGAGGTATTATCAACGGTAACCCTACAAATCCCATATCAAGAAGAAACCATATCAAAAAACTGTATCATTAAAAACACTCAAAATGGACAATTGCAGCTCAAGAAACAATGAACTTTCAAGAAAATGAGCAAAACCCATTTTGTTCAACGAAAACCAAGAGCAATTCATCCCCAAAAAAACCCCATAAAGGAAACAAAACCAAAAATGAAGAGAACGGAGAGTGAATTACCTTGGGGGGTTAATTCTCATCGCGAGCTTCTCAAACTCATCGTCAACAGCGAGAGAAGAGGAAGACCAATCCATTAGAAACAATGAAAAGAGAGGTTGGGATTCCAGAAGCGCAAATAAAAAAAGAGCAAAACTTGAGCTCTGTGTTTGAGGCAGGGCTTTCTAGTTTGCTCTATCTGAGAGTCTCTCGCAGTTTCTGCGTTGCTTCGGAAATGAAATGAGACGAGGCTTTGTGGCTGTGTGTTAAGTGTTGGTTGGGTGGTGGTGGCTCTTGAGCTGGCGAAGAGTTTTGGAGGGACATAACAACAAAATATTAACAAAATCATATTCAATAATCAAAATATATATTAAAAATAAGAGCGCATGCGACTCTTATGTCAATGCCAAGTGGAACCCATCTCGCCTCCTCAAAAACTTGGTCTTCCAGGGTTCTGTTTGTGTTTTTCTCTCACAATCACAGGGACAAGGCGGCGAATTTTTCTTAATTTTCTCTTCCCTTTTTTTAATTTTATTTTTGACAAGCGCAATATTTTAAACTAAAACAGGTTCGAATTCAAGTGCAACAAGTCCGAGTACACTTCCTTAATCAACAGGTATAACCCACGTTTACTGTATTTTTAGGGATCTTTAATATTGTAGGGATTATTAATTAATCCTTTAATCTATGCAAGTTGGTCTTCCCAGGAGGGATAAGGTGCCCCCAAATCTTATAAATTAAAGGCACACACGACACATCGGCCTTTTTATCTTCTCTCTCTATATCATATGGAAATCTAGTAGGATTATGCTGTGCTTTACAGCTTTCGAGAGTACCCCTCCTCCGACTTGGGGAAGCCTCTCTTATCTCATAATTATTCGAAATCTAGAGGGATTTTGTTGGGCTTTTTGGCCACTGATCGCTCTTGGATTTTCATTTTGAGTATAGAAGGAAACCTGAACATGTCTGATTTCCTCTCTTTCATTCAATTATTGTCCCAAAGTTTATGATCCCTTCAAATAATAATAAAATAAATAAAGGCCTTTCCATACTTAGTAGGGCTGTCCTCAGCTGGAGGGATCCCCTTTTGTCCCTCTATTTTGCTACTAAGCATCTGCCTTTTTTTTCTGATTTGATTTGCTTGGCTACTTTCGAACCTGGACCTCAGTATCCAATCTGCCCCTCACATGGCATTAAAATATGTCATGCTACATAATTATACACTAATAACATGTAACATCTTTCAATTGGATTTATTAAATCTTTATTATATCGAGAAAGAGCACACATAAGAACCTTTTTTGCCTAGGATATATCCTAAAATGCCTTTTATTTATTTTTCTTCTTATTTCTACAACGTACACCATCAATGACAACATTTATGTGACAAAAGCCAACACCAAGATAAGAGTCCAGATGAATAGCACGCAAGTGGTTGGACTTGACATGTAATAGGACTCCTTGTGGTAAGATTCCTGGCTCCGCCATTAAATACT
Source organism: Prunus fruticosa (assembly GCA_018703695.1). NCBI lineage: Eukaryota > Viridiplantae > Streptophyta > Magnoliopsida > Rosales > Rosaceae > Prunus > Prunus fruticosa. The sequence continues at coordinate 34,628,454 of CM031917.1, forward strand.
ACAAGCCTACATTTCTATTATATCGAGAAATAGCACACATGCCTTTCATTTATTTTTCTTCTTATTTTTACAATGGCCACTATCACCAACATCACATACGTAAGAAAAGCCAACACTAAGGCATGAGCCAAGACGAATAGCACCCAAGTGTTGGCAAATGCCACAGTGTTAGTCAATGTAATAAAACAAGGTCATCACACCCTAAGTGGGTGAGTGGGAAATGTAATGATTATGCATTAATCCTTGTTTTATGGCACTACACAAATTAAGGCATTTAGCCTTGTTTTATGGCACTACACTAATCCTTGTTTTAAGGCACTAAACCTTGTTTTAGTGCACCATCAACCTAAGCACTAGTGCATGTTTTATGCTCTCTTGAGATGAGCTAAAACAACTCCTATAAATAGATGGAGTGTGTGCAAGTAAAATGGGGATGAGAAGCATTAGTGCATGCTCTCTACGTTGGTGTGTGTGAGACAAGAAGTGTGAGTGCATGTTGTAGTGAGTTTTACACCCACAAAGAGAGAAACAACTCTTGAGATGAGCTAAAACAACTCCTATAAATAGATGTAGTGCTCTCTAAACCCTAAACACTCTCCTCTAGGCAATTCACCAAGAGCCTTGGTCTTGGGTACGTGGAATCAATGGAGTAACTTTCATAGCCAATCCAACGACCTTGGAGACAAAGAACGTGTAGAATCTTGTTGGCGTGCTCGTGACGTGGAAGCATCTCGGCGGGCTAGTAATTGCAAGCGGTTTTTCACTTGGAATCTTCCGCAAGGTATGCAGTACCTTATTCCGAATATATATTAACGATAATTAACAGTCAAGATGGCTTGAACGTTGTGGAGGTCAACATTAGGTTTCGATGCTGTGATATTTCAGTTAGTAACTAATTATTATTTTTAAACCCAACTCTTCTCTAATTCATTGAACTGATTTTATATAGGATCATGTTGTGATTAAAAGTCTTTCTTGAGTGAAATGGAGTGTAAGTAAGCTCCTCTCATAGTATTAGTAGGGTGGGTAGTCTCCTGCACTTGGGGTACCGTGAGTTCCACCCTAGGCAAAAACCCTACCTAAGAATCTCTCCAGACAAAATCATCAAACAAGAATTACACAAGTAAAATTTTCTATTAAAGAATGGGTGTTAATCTGTACTAGACTTTCATAACTCAACACTAACCTTGATCAGACATATTGATTGTAGAGGATCTTCTTCTCTATGCAACACTGCAATGCTATTTCTCTAGATGGGGTCAGAACTGTTTTAGTATGTGTTGTTGCTAGAGAAGGGACATATATATATATATATATATATATATATATATGCATTACACGAAAGTCTTGCCCATCAAGGAGCAGTTCGAGTGTTCTAGTTGCATTAGAATTAGGTTGTTTCAATCCATGTAGAATTAGGAATTCTATTATCTCTTGTATTTCAATTAGGATAGCTTTTATACATAAATAATTCGATAAGTCTGAGTATATTTCCTGAACATGCAAACTTCTCGAGTCCCCACATGATTAGAAGACCACAATTCGTGGTTAAGACAATGAATTTTCTTACAATGGGGTGTTGTTGTGAGCCAGAGATTGGGTGTAAAAGAAAAATAAATTTCTATGAATCTAATGCGGAATATGGAGGGCGTTTGCCTTTGCCCACACCTTTGGTATTGTATTTGTATATAAATGACATTGATATGAGAAGAAGGAGGGAGGGAGGGAGGGAGGGATCTTAACTTATAAGATACAATACAACATATGTGTCATGAAATCAGAAAGCAGAGAATACTTGCCAAACTTGTTCTCATTCTCTGCCACCAGGGACGGACTTAGGATTTCAAACTTGACTGGGCTAAATTTAACTTATATATAAACATACTAAGTAGATAGAAAAACTCGATCGTATGATGTAATTTCATTGATAACAATAAATAATAATACATGAAAAATTGTTTTATGTAAAAATATTGGCTAAGTATAAAAAATAGTTTTTCAGAATAATCATTTTCTCAAGATAATTTTTTGTGGCTTTTATTCCTTACACATCAAATAAGAAAACTTGATTTTATGAGATTTTAGTATGAAGTATATATTAACTTAATGAGCTATCATTTTTAGCCTAAATCTTATTTTGTACTAAAATCGATTTTTCATATTTTGATTTGGTGGGAATTTTATTTTTTAGTATTTTTATTTGAATCCAAATGGGAGTACTTCCTTATTTATGTTGTAAACTTAAGTAAATGAAGTAATATAAAAATAAATAAAATAAGATAGCATCTTAACAGATCACTAACTAACTGGGCTATAATTTTGTTATGAGCCGGAAAAAATTAAAAAGCCACCAGGGCTGTAGCAAGAGGTTAACCATGCCTATGGTCCTTCCCTGTCTGCCACACTACACCGTCGGATCAGATTCTACCCTGGACAGCTGGACAGCATAAGATCGGTAGGAGCCTCCAGCAGCCTTAGGAATAAACTGACTATATCTGAAATATTATTATATAGTTGAATGCCAAAGATATTATTGGTTAAGTAAAGACTGTAAAGTCAAACAAATGAAACATCACAGGGACACATAAAGAGGGAGCCTAGGGCCACTCATTGAAACATGCCACTTGCCATACTACTATTCTGCAGGATCTGGCACATGACACAAACATGGAAGAAACAGAGTCTGAGAAAAAAGAAAATAAAAAGGGGGGGGGGGGGGGGGGGGGGTAGGTGGGGAAATTCCAACGTCTAACTTCTTCTAACACTTACAAGTAACATTGTTCATGAGGTTTAACTTAGTGAAAAATGACTTTTTTAATTGGATTTTATTTCAAAAATGTGATCTTAAGCTCGTTTTGACTTGTAGGTCAATGGTCTTAGATTCGAATCCATAATACCTTGTTAATATGTGTGAGAAACTGTTATTACTTTATAGTTTAAACTATCTTTTGTATTACTTCTAATTGAGAGAAACTAGAAAATCATAAGGGAACAACATGTCCGTACCAGGAAGTAAAGATTGTAAGACTTTTAGGTCCACCCGCCATGGCAACATGCCATGTGATTGGGCTTTTCTTTTTCCTTTTCCGACAGATGAACAAGGAGTATGGGATTGACAATCTTGTAAGTGAAAAAATGGATCATTGATGGTGTTTGCCTCACAGAATGACACTCAGACCATAAATGCATTATTGATGTGCTGAGAAATCATGTGCAGAAAATGGGGTAGCAGCAACAGCTGCCAGCAGCACCCCAAAAAAAAAAAAGTAAAAAAGAAATATAATTACCACAATACCATGCTCACACAAACTTCATTGGAATTTGAGGTTCAAATTATTTGAATAATCAAAGATGAATAAAAAGTATATTAAAGTCAAATTCAGGGTTTATATAAGTACCTGAGGCGAAGTATAATTATATAATATTACCTGGACTTATTAATCATATGTCATTTTCAAGTGGATTTAGCAAATGGTTGATGGGTTTAGTGAAGTTAAGTGTTGGCATCTTCATCACATGAACTTGCATCACAAAGCAGCTCATCCAATTCCACTGGCCTTGGGGGAGGTTGTGCAAATCTACTCACATCAGACCAGATCTCAAGTGGCAATTCCACTTGCACATCTTCATAAGCCCGGGACTCCAGGCGGGTGCTTACCAACAATAAAACAAAGAAGTTAGATTTTTTTTTTTTTTTTGAGATTCACTATTATACCAAATCCAAGAATCCAAATTATAAATAAATAAAAAACCATAATGAAATGGACTTTAAAACACACCAAAAACTCATTTACAGCATAACAAAAAGGCTTTTAACTTCTTTTAAATTACAAAATTACCATTAATTTCTTAAAACAAACTCAACCCCAAAACCCCATAAAAAATCTCAAAACACTCAATAGGGCATCAAAATAATTTAATAATCAAAATTAAATTCAATAGGGCCAGCTATCTTTTTTTAGTTTTTTTTTGGGTTTGTTTATAGAAATTAAATTGTGTAAGGTTTATTTATAATTTTAGTGCTAAGAATGGGTATATGACTAAATATATATTTTTTTTTTTTTCCACATTCGTCTAAGTTCACTCTGCATTTTAAGTACATTTCTTGTTTTAATTTAATTCTCATTATTTCTAAGAAAACCCAACATGTAACACTACAATACTTATGGTCGCTCTATCGTTCACACGACGAGAGCCTTGACTGCTAGGGTTAGGGTTTCTTTAGTTTTCTTTACTCATTCTTTTCGCTGTCTTTCTTAGTTTTCTCTGATTGTCTCTTTGGGTTCTTCTTGGTGAATTAGGTATGGCATTTTTTTTGCTCTTTTGTTCTCCGTAGGGTGGCTGCGTTGGCTTCCTTTCTGGGTTCCCAAGAAGCCAGTCGCTATTGAGGGGTCTCCATCTTAACGCTATAGAGATGGCCACCGCCTCTTCTAATCAAGGGTATGACAAGTATGTGACACCAAACGAGAATCAGAAGTGTGCCAAAACTGGTGTTGGGCATCTGATTGTTAGTGGCATGGATTTTTTTGGTAAGCATAGTATTTGTATTGAGGATTTTGTTGACAAGGCGGAGGGGACCAACTTTGAGGGGTCTCCAAGATCTCCCTAATAATTTTCCTATGGAATGTTCGTGGGCTTGGCAACTGATAAACGTTCCTACTATGAAGATCTTTCTTCAGAATTTTCTTCAGGCTAAAAGGCTAATCTTGGTTTCCCTTGCTTGTTAGCTGGGGTTCTAGATCAATAAAATTGGAGGTGGCGGTTGGTGTTTGACTGGATCTGTTATGATGCTAACAATATGTTTTTGACTCTGTATAAAAAAGTATGATGCTTTCTTTAGATCATAAGAGGCTTTCTTTGACAGTATCTGCGTAGTGATGAGATGTGTTTCAATGGTTTTGTGGTTGGTGATTGGCTGGATCTATTCTGATACCCATTGTATGTTTTTGACTATGTACGAAGAACTATAATGCTTTTTCTAGATTATAGGAGGACTTCTTTGACAGTACCTACGTAGTGATGAGATGTTGTTTTAAGGATTTTGTGGTTGGGGGTTAAGGTTGGTTTGTTTCGTATAAGTTGTTTGACTATTTTGTTTAGTCAATAGCATGAGTAGTATTCTTTCCTACTCCTGGAATTTTGTTTCTCTTGGAAAGTTTTAACGAGGCCACCATTAACATGCTAATTCGTACCATGTAATGTTCCTTTCGGCTTAATGAAATATCATCTTTTCTATAATAAAAAGCACACTACAATACTCACATCCATTAGCTGATTAGCCGACTAATATGTATTAATTGGATCCACACATTTTCTTTAATGTAATAGATAAGAGAGAGAATATGATATTTGATTGCCATGCAACTTTTGTCAGCCAAAGAAACAAAAAGGGTAAAAGAAAAGAGGAGAAGATATTTGTTGCCGATAAGGAATTGCATGGTATATTTTGCAGTCCGTACAACTTAAAACGGCCTCCATATTAAGTTAGAGGCTCAGAGAGAACACAGGCTGTAGTCTATAGATCCAATCCAATCCAATCCAATTAATGTCCGATATATATTTGAATCTTTGATTTGATGTGGTCCAACAAGTCACTTGGGTTGCTTGGACCACCCTACATTTTTGTCTCTGGTTACTAATTGATTAAGCTTACTGGCAGGCACTGCTATGGCAACGTCTCGTCCTCATCCCTATCTGTAAAACTTTCTGGACATTTTCTGTGTTGACAGATTGAGCTTCACACCTTCACCATGACCTCGCTTGTAATGGAAAACAACAAAGGCCTCTTTTTGATTGGTTATGGCTCAAACTGGCGCATAACCGGGTTTGGTTGGGTTGTGCCTGGATGGGATAGGTAAACAATGGTAAAACTCAATGCTGGAAATGGGTTGGGTTCATTTACCATCTTCTTTGGTGCATTGCTTGATTTGATTGGGCTTGGATTGACAGCCTGCTGCAATTGGGAGAACAACTACCGTTTCTTTTTCATGACGATGGGTCGTTTACTTATCACAAATACATGCATGTGTAACTCCTCTTAACTACTTAAACTACAAGCCCATTGCCACATATATCGTACTCGGTTCATTTTTAACAAGTGTCATGAACAACCTTAGTTTCTTTTTTTCCTTCACATTTTTTCTTTAACGAAAACGACATGAGCACCATCACATGTATCCTTTAAATTAAGGCTCAATAATCCTATTTCATTAAGATCAAATCCAAGACTAAGACGTATTGTTTAACAAGAAAGGAAAGCACCACACCACTTCCAAGAACTAACCAAGGGCAAATCATTGCCAAGTTTGAAAGAAGCAACTTTAAAAGAGCATCTTCTTGAGCTAAATATATATATTTATATATATATATATAAAAGACTCAGTGAAACAGGAACCAGATCATATCTAAATGAAATTGCATACCTGCACTGCATGAAATCTATTTAGTATATGCTTAACATTCAACAGTTTTTTTGGTTGGATGCAAGCAACAGCCATATTCTAATTGGGACATGATAGCACACACATCAAAAAAGGAACCAGAAATAGAAAGCAAATCCAATCTCCAAGCCATTTTTCCCTTCATACTTCATCCTGCATGTGACAAAATTAAACATTCAAAAAAAGAATTTCCAATAAAGGAGACTCTGAAAGAAAGAGAGAGATAGAGAACCACCTGATCAAATGAAAAATACTGAAAGAAGGGTAACCCTGCAAAAGCCAGTATCTGAGCTATTTTGATTTTCTCTTCTGTTTTGATCATTGAAAATCATTCATTCGTATCAGATGGCTGTTGCTGCTGCTGATTGAAGGAAGCTACACTAACGGGCCTCTGTCCCTTGTGCTGGTGAAATTGGGTCAAAGCTTGAGAACTCACAACCCCAATATGACCATCCTGTGAGAGCCCAAGCTCTAAACCTGGAACTTGCTGGTTGCTTCCACTTAGAATTGTGGGAAAACCCATTGACCCCAAATTCATACCAGGAACATCAAACCCATGAAACCCAAACTTATGCTGCATGATGTTCAAGTTTTCACTCCCAAAATTGACTGTTGCCTGACCAGAATTTTGATCAAAACCTGACCTAACCCCACTGAGAAAGGCCAAGGGCCAAACCCCACTTGCCACATTAGATCTGCCCATATGAAATGCCCAGTTGGCACTACCTTCAGACCCAACACTTGGTCTTATTAGTCCTTCCATCCTTGTATGCAACCCAGAAGAAACAGAGGAAACAGAGCTCCCCTGTTCAGAAACAGAGGACCCTGCAGCTGCAAGAGCTGAAGCAGGTACAGTTCCAGAGCCAGTGGCAGCTATAATCGATGGCTCAGCTTGCTGCAGCAGCCACTGAATTGTTTCCCCATCAGACTTGTGACCCAATTCTCTGGTCAATTGAAAAACCCTAGCTGCACACAAGGCAGGCATCCGTATTCTTCTGCCTCTACCATCCACCTTTTTGTGCCTGTCCTTGTTGGAGCTCCTCTTGGGCGCCAGGTGCTTCTTGTTTTCATCATCTTTGTTTGCTTTCAGAATCTGCAAGTCCTTGATTTGCGCAGGCTTGTTCTCTGCCATGTCTGCTTTTGTGGGATCAAGCTCAGCTCAGGACCCAAAATGGTGGGCACCTCTTGTTGGGGGACGATGATGTAAGCCCTTTGGTTCAGTGAGAGAAGGAAGTTGGGGGGGCGTTTGAAATTTGAAGGCCACTTCTCAAGGCTTGTTCTTTTATTGGCACGCGTAAATTTGTCAATGCGAAATATCTTGAAATTCAATAATTGAAGTCGGAAAGTTACAACTCGTACCGCCACCCTCTCTCTCACGCTATTTCCTTTTTTTTTTTTTTTTTTTTTTTTTCAGTTTCTTGTTCGTATCATAGTTCACACATGCTCCAAAAAATGGGAACATCACATACTATTGTCAATTTCCTCCAAATTTTTTAGTGCTTCATATTTATCTATTTAAAAACTATATATTAAAAATGATGAAATACGAATTACATAAGATTTTTTATCAGAACATCCTCAATTATATTCGAGAGAACCTCTTACTATGTAATTATACATAGTAAAGATAAAGTAGAGTGGACTAATCTATATTAGCGTCACGACTTACATATTCTACCATACTATAGGACATGTGACTCAAAATATAAAATATTTATATTATAACACATGAATTAATAATAACACCTTCAGATGAATTTTTAACCGTGTAAACGTCAAAGACTACATTGCTCCTAAGTAAGTTGTGTTGATAGTTAAGGCAGTGAGGCGTCTATTGTGCCTCAAAAGTAGTAACTGATTGGCTAGGCTTGTCTTTGCATAGTTTCAACTGTTTCTGACACTAAGGAGATTGATAGTAATGGGTCCAAATTGGCATGAAAAAAATGATGAAATGGTCTAAGCGTTTGGTGCAAACAATAATTAAGTAGGCCCCCTTGATTCTTGATTGAATGAGGAATTGCCCTTATTTTCTTTGATCATTTGACAACTCATCACATGAAACGTGGGAGATACAGCCAAAAAAACCAAGGACACAAATCATCCAACTTGATGAGCATACATAAAAGAAGACGTGACTTTATAACCATAGTGGATAATGTTTGGAAGAATATTTTATTAGTAAATTAAAGCAAACGAAATTTTGCAAAATCTTTTTAAAAACTTGCAAACAAAAAGTGTGGATGACTTTGCTTAATGTCTTTATTTTCGTCGACGTTGGTTTCTTTAATGAATGAATGATGAATGGGTAGGTAGGTATGAGATATGTATATGATTCTTGTGTTATTTTTTCATGTGTTAGCCATCCACGAGTCAAAAAGGGATCTTTATAAAATTTGCTATTGACAAATTACCCAATTTCTAAAGTTTAAGGTGAAATTCTTACTTTAAAAACGAGTAGGTTTAAAGATAAAACCTATTCTTTTGTTCTACTTTTTTATTTTTTATTTTTATATAAAAAAAGTAGTTTGCTTTTAATTTTCTTCGACCTTTTTGGCCAAAGACGGAAAGTGAAGGAGAGTAGTTTCATTCCAATGTTCATATAAGGCCGTTTTTGAGATTTTGTGGGCCTTGTGCGAAATTTAAATTGGGTCTCACCTAATCTAATACGAAAAACACTATATATATATTTTTGCCATAACTTAATATCATAAAATAATTTTTTTATAACTAAAAGTCGCCATCAATAAACATATAATGACAATGTAAGACCCGTGTCTTGGGGAAACAAGAACGGTGAGCAATCTCACATCGCTCGGGGAGGGAAAGGTGAAGTGCTTTAAATGTGTGGGCACTTCTCTTCCTAGCACGAGGCCTTTTGGGAGCTTCCTGGGTTCGGAGTCATAGGAACTTCCGAAGTTAAGCGAGTTGGGGGTCAGAGTAATCCCAGGATGGGTGACCCACTGGGAAGTTGCTCGTGAGCTCCCAGAAACAAAACCGTGAGGGCGAGAGGGGGGCTCAAAGCGGACAAAATCGTGCTAGGGGAGTCGGGTCGTGACAGACAATCAGAAATCAAATTCATAAAAATTTAAATGTTTCCATTTGATAAAGTTAAATATTAGTATGTTTGGTACAAAAATAAGCTCCTTATGGCTCCATAAGATCCCTTGCTACCTCCAATAAGCAATCTATATTTAATTGGACAAAAAATTGCCAATCACAAATTAAAGAGTAATTCCACACAAATGTCATTAACAAATTAGATTATACTGCAAACAGAAAAGCAACAACAAAAACATACATGACTATCCAAAAATCACTCACATTGTATTTGTTATCTTTATTCGAAGAATTAAAACTATTATGAGAGCTTTTTCCCAAAAAATAAATAAATTACACAACCAATACAATACTAATGTCTGAAAATTGATCTTCTTGAATTTTTAGAAGAGAAATCATCAATCAAATGCTCATAATCAAGTTTTTCTAGAAGTTCACTTTCAATTGAAATTAAATCTAGTCCGTTTAATTATTCTTGTGACATAGTTGATCGCAAGTATGATTTTAACAATTTTAATTTTGAAAAACTTCTTTCTGAGATGCAACAGTAACAAGAATAGTCAATAGAATTCTATATGCAATGGATGCATTTGGAAAACTATTTAATCTTTTCAAAAAATTTAATATTGCAGTAGCTGTGATTTTTTTCTTTTGGTAAAAGCTCTTGTAAAACTTTCAACTCAACAAATAAATCCTCCCCATCAACATCAGAAAACTTGTCATTTTTCAAATTGCTTTCCAAATGACTGCAACAAGTCTTCAAATTGTCGTCATCGAATGAATTTAACTTCTTCGAAGTAAACAAAAACCCAAAAATATTCCCATATTCTTGATATTGTTGAAACCTTCTCCGTAAAGAACCAATAGCTTGATCCACTCAATACAAGAAATAATCAATTCTAAACTTTTCTTAAGCTGATTCAGGAACCGATTGGGATGGCTCACAAGCATTCTCATCAAAATGTTTTATTCTACGAAATTTTTGCTTTTCATGAAACACCAGGTCAATGGTCTCCTGAATTTGAATTGTGACTTGAATCTGACTATTTTGATTTTGAGTGGTCTTCATGAATTTAGGAATTAGGGTTTTCTCTTTTTGGTGTTGAAATTCCTGAAATTGAAAGAATAACAAATATTGTCAAAGGATTGAAAAAAGAACCAAAGAGAGATTAATGAATCATGATAATTACTTACCAGAAAATCAAAGTTTAAGAGAAATAAGAAGCCATGAATTTTTTTTTGTTTTGTTTCAAGTTGGGATTGGGGGGGGGGGATATATACTGCTGCTTAGTTCGATGTTTCCCTTGTTAAAAGTACTTTTTGTTTTTTTAATTAAAAAATTGTTGTTATAATGCGCAAAAAAAAAAAGGCGAATGGAATGCCACAATGGACTTGAACCAGGGCTCCTTCTATTAAGGGGATAAGTGTTGTGTCGGATCAGCTACATCCTCAACTTGTGATACTCGCAAGTGCACGAGCCGTTCGGTAATATAGCATATGTAAGTGCGAGGTCGATCCTATGAGGATTCATGATAGATTGATTCACTTTGATTCTCTGCACAAAACAGAAAACAAGAAAGAAGATAACATAAAACAAGAAATAAAGAAAAGAAACTAACTCAACTAAATAAGTTAACAAGTTTAATTCAGATTCTCAAATTGATTCTAGCCTAAAAATAATTAAGCTATGGTGTCGGGTCCTAACCTTGTATTCCTAATTCCCTAATTAGATCCTTGTTGTTGAACCTAAATTAAGCATTAGAAATTCATTAAGCATAGAAGCATGTTTTAAACAACCAAGCATGTGTCTAATCCCTGTTGTCGAATATCCATACATACTCTTCATAGTTCAATTCGAATTAAAGCATATGGTGTCTACTCTTAATCCCAACTAAGATAACTAACATATAAATTTTAATGGTGATCAATCATTCAAACAAGCATATTAACTTATAAGCATAATGAATAAGAACAAGAATCGTAATTGAAACTTGAAAACTAATCAAACTTGAAAACTTAAAATAAGAATTTACATGATAATGAAAAACAAATTACAACTAAGAAAAACATAAAGGAAAATTTAGCAAAAGAGTTTTATTACAACAATTGAGAGCTTAAAAGAAAAACTAAAAGAATTTGAGGGAGGGAAGGGAGAGGAGCTCTAGAGAGGTGTTGAGAGCTTCCTCCCTTGGGGCGTGTTTGAGAACTTAGAGAATTTGAGGAAGAGAAGGAAGAGGACCTGGAGAGGTGTTGAGAGCTTCCCCCCTTAGGGTGTGTTTGAGAACTTAGAGAATTTGAGAAAGAGAAGGGAAGTAAAGAGGTGTTTGATAGCTTGGAGAACCTCACTATTTATAGGTCTAAGGGAAGTAAAAATCTGATTTGAGTATTGCATCTATCTACAACACTCACTTCACCAACTTTACCTAACTTCCCCCTAAAAAACAATTAGCTCATACATATGTCATGCATGATAATGCATTGTAGTCTGCTTGTAGGCCAAATTTGGGCTCGTTCCTCTTCTCAATAGATTCTGGAAAATTATGGACCTTTAAGCTTTTTGTCTTATATTTCCAACCATATGTAGCCCATCGCAAGGAAAAATTGGAAAGGCCTTCAAATGTCATTTTTGGCACAGTAACGTAGAGTTGCTGAATTTTTACCTTAAGCTGCCAAAACTTGCATAACTTCTTCTAAAAGACTCGGAATTATGAACTGTAAAATGCTCCAGAAACTAGACTTCCACATCTTTCCAATGATGTATATCTCATTATCTTCTTCCTGAGCACATACAATCCAATCCATGAAGTTAACTGATCTACATACACAATTTTGAGCTAACTTGACTCCAAAATGCATTAAGTGAGTCCCAAAGCTTAATACACTGAAACAAAGATAAAAGAGGGTTAAAAGCACAAGTTTAACTAAAAAACATAACCAAATCATAAGCTGGAATGGTACCAAATGATATATAATTATGCACTGATCAATAAGCATTGGAGAGTCAACTCCGCCACACACGTTTTTTTTGCTAATATATAATACGCTGTTTGAGGCCCAAAAAATCCAAGGCTAGGCCCAAATATATTTCGGGCCCAGTAAGACACCTAACTTGGGAAAAAACCCAACTAGGGTACGCAAGAGTTCGTCATATGCACTTGCACACGTGCCACGCCAAGCAAATAAGCAACATGCCACACTACAAGCTTAAGTGGGCCCAAGCCACACGAATACTTGGGGCTTGCCTGAGCGGGTTGTGGTATAGATGGTTACGAGTTTTCATGAGGCCCATTGATGAGCTGAGAAATGGAAGTTTTGGGCTGCTTGGGAGCCTCGAAACTCAAGCCCATTTCTTGAGCCCAAATATGTGGGTAAGCATAAAAGAGAGAAAAAAAGCCCAATACTCTAGAAAAACCAGCCTAAATACTCTAGGAAAATTAGCCCATCATTTTGATAAAATAGCCTATTACCTCAGGAGATTAGCTCATTCTATTAATTGGCTAACCCATCACCTTAGGAAAGCCCAAGCAACCAAGAAGAAAATCTGCAATCAACAAAAGCCAAAGCTGCCTATGTATGCGGGCTGCCTGGGAATCTCCAGCACATGGCCAAAGACAATTCCCAACACAAGCCATCCAAAAAACCAAAGGATACTTGAGCAAAACACCCTTCAAACCATCATGCATACCCATTTCCTTTCCCTCATCAGACCTGGCCATGGAAGAAGGAAGGAAAGAAAGGAGGGAGATGGTTGGGAATAAGAGTTCTCCACTGAGGGCGGTTGCGGGAAGAGCATTGAGCTCCCAAAAATCCCTGATTTTGTGAGATTAGGCAGATGGGATTTTAACCATGATAAGATAAGTCAAAGGAAGGGAGGAAAAGGAAGGAAAAAGCTTGGCCAAAATGGATAGAAACCATTAGGGTTTCTTGGAAAAGAATGTCTTCTAGCGCCTATAAAAAAGGCCATCTCCTACCCATCAAACGAACCACATCAAGAGAGCAAGCATCATCTCTCATCCTTACAACCCACATCCAGAGAGTAGGCTTCCTCTCTCACTTGCAAAACCCAGCAAATTCGTGCTCTATTCATCCTTTTCCCCCATTTTCCCTCTTCTTGACAGACTGTTCTAACACTTGATAGAGCCTCTCTCAAGCTGCCGGAAAAACACTCAAGCCACCCATTCCTCTCTCTTTCCCTTCTTCTCTTACCTTAACACCCCATTTTTCTCCCAGGAACTCACAACTTTCTCTCTTTAAGTGCTAAACTCATGACTACTTTGCTCCCATGCCACAAGCTTCTCATGCCAAGCTAAGAATTTATCTGTAAGTTGTTATTTTCGTGGATGAAGGTAACCAAGGTGTTTTCTAAGGCTTCACTACTCTTTCGAAACATTCTTGGGGCTTGATCTTCGAACGCAGACACAAGGGGCGATTCCAACCACTTGGTCTTTACAGCAGCCCAGGGTCATTCGTCAAGTTGCTGGAACGAAAAAGCCCCTACACATGCTAAAGTATATATACAATTCCTATAATAGTGTTATTTGAGGGATGAGGCTCTCAGCCGTTGGATCTCTTTTAATGACATCTTGTGATTGTGATTCTTTTAAATGTTTTAACCCGTTTTAACACTCCTAACCCGAAAAAAAAACACACGATGGCTGAAGAACCTAAGGCACGCACGAAGAAGAGGAAGAGCCCACCCTTCCAAGACGAAGGAAGATCTACCATCGCAAGTTGATCTTGCGAGAATTCTTGCCAATTAGGGTAGGCGTATCCATAGCAGCGTTTATGTTTCGTTCTAAATATGGGTTGTGATTTTCGAATTGGGGTTCTGCGATGAGTTTTTAATTTTGAAAATTTCTGGGCAAGGTTGAGATTACACTGATTTCTTGTGGGTTTGTTGATTTCAACTGAATGACAATGAGTTGGTTCTAGGACTCGCTATTCAGAGAATGAGTTTGTAAAATTTTCATTATTGACTTATTGTTGTTGTTGTTATGATATCTGAATTGAGTTCTAATGGGCATGAAGAGAAAAAAAAAATACAGGGACAATTTTATATTCTGATATTAAATAGTGCATGGGCTGTATGCCTCATAGAATTATTTAGTTTTTGGTTCCTTAAGATGTAAAATTTGGTTTATAGATCTAAACCTGTCAGCCTTCAACTTTAAAGTCTTAACTTTCATGATAATGGAAAGCTTTCATTAGCAATGAAATCCTTCTTCTATAGCTTTAGGCATAAATGCCTACTAATGTGTTGAGCTGACATCCTTCCTATAGGATTCACACTTTGATTTGTGAATTTTTTTTCATAGCAGGTTCCATTACAAGGTTTAATCACTACTAAAGTTTGCTATTCGTTAATGCTTACATTTTCTATGTATTTGTTTTCATATGTAGCTCTTGAGAATTTGCTGAAGGATTTTGTTACTAGACATGCCACATGAAATGAAGTGGATATGGTCTCTCGTCTGAATGAGATGAAGTGTATATGGTATCTCTTCTGTTAGCAGTTGGTATTTAGCATTAAGTCTGGAATTTGTGCCTGAGATAATAGAAATCTGCTTCTGCTGCTGCTGCATAAGGATGAGGCTTCCTGTAATGAAACTTTGAAATCAGTTGTTGAATTACCTGCTGATGTTGTTGCTGCCCTCATAAGGATGAAGCTTCCTTGGATTTCACTCGAGTCTCTACCAAGGGAAGCAGCAGAGGTGGCGACACTATTGCAGCATATGTACCATTTTTAGCCAGCAATATGGCATCTTCTATTCTGATTTTTCTTTTATTTTCTTCTCTGTAATGGGATGGTTTTTTTTTTGGGTGGGTTGGTGATCTGTATAGGGATGACGAGCTCACTTCCTATAATGGGTGTTGTACATAATTGTTTTTCCCTTTTGTAATGAATACTCGATGTTATCAAGTTTATTTTATCTTAGTAATGAAAACTTAATTCAGTTCATAGTGTGGTAGTTTCCCTGTGTTTTCTCTCACAGATATGAATTGGAATGTTTTGATTTGAAATGCGCGTATGGTTGTGGAAATTTCTGTAGAAGAGCTTCGAAGGAGCAAACACGATTTAGTTGTTTTCATTGAAATGTTTGTAATACTTTTGGGGTTGTATGTAAACTTCTTTGTGAATTATGCAGAAATTTGAAGTTGTAAGGCTAACAAATGAATAGCTCTAAACTGCCATGAACCTCTTTCAACTATTAAACGTTGATAATTACAGGTCCCAAGTGACATTACCTTGATACAACAAACAAACGTTAGATTTACATCACCTAATCTAATCTAAGGCATTGAGGTATCTATTGCGCATACAATTTACACCCTTAACAGAAGAAGTATCACTAAAACATAAATGATCATGATTTCATAGAAACTTTGAGCCACGGCCTCCATCTACTAAAGCCAAACTTAACATTTCCGTGCAAAAATGATCATCTTGTTCGTTTTAGCCATATAGCCTGCAAGGAAACAAAAACAAAAGAAACAGATAAATACCTTCAATTATCATATTTTCTTCCTGCAATTAGAAAACTTTCATATAACTCAAACACCATAAGCATTTGACAAAGAGATACACTCTAGGTACTTCAAAGCATTTATAGTAATTTTAATGGCTTCATGAATGACAAAGCATTTAAAGTTTATTATCACTGTCATGCATAATCGAGATAAGTATTATGAACATCAACAAATCAGTTAAGAGATTCTATTATATTTATCTTATTGAAGTAAAAGAAGCAAGTTACTGAACAGAACAGAATTGTAATATCTTCTGACTCTAAAAAAAAAAAAAAGAGGAACTGAATTCTATTATCTCTTGCATCCCATCGAATTCCATATCAAAAGTTAGAACTATAATGGACATATATAAAAACTTAAACACTTTGTAGTTCCATTAAAAGAACCATCATGGAAACTGGAGAGGAAGCAACATGGTAAGCAACAGGGCTTATTGCAGAACAAAAATATTAAATCCTTAGGTTTCAGTGGCACACATTGAAACATATGCTTAAGAGACAATGAAGGAAAGTGACCTTTTTCTTTCTGTTTACCATAACAAACAGTTACATTTTATTTAAGGTACTAAAGCCACTTTTATAGTAATTTGTACTTGGCTTACAATTCTTTAGGCTGAAATTGTTTAGGCTCACAAAAATCATCTACTTTCACTTGGATAACATACAAATTTTAACTAAAATCATCTTCTTTGCATACTAAGTTATATCTATTACCTCAACAACAATAAGTAAATTACATGAATTTACACAAACTCATTCTCTATTTGTTGCAGATTAGTGAGTCTTAGAACTAACCCACAACAATTCATTTTTTTCCTTTAAAAAAAAAACACATGAAAACCCAATCGAAATTAACAGAAAGTAGAGGAAATTGACATGAATGTGGAAAAAAAATAAAAATTCACATATCAAAGTGTGAATCCCACAGGAAGGATGTCAGCTCAGCACATTAGTAGGCATGTATGCCTAAAGATTAAGAAGGATGTCATAGCTAATGAAAGCTTTCCATTATTACGAAAGTTAAGACTTTAAAGTTGAAAGCTGACAGGTTTGGCTCTATAAACCAAATTTCACATCTTAAGGAACAAAAATCTAAATAATTTTGAGGCATACAGCCCATGCACTATTTAATATCAGAATATGAAATTTTCCCTGTATTTTTTTTTCTCTTCATGCCCGTTAGAAATCAATTTAGATATCATAACAACAACAACAACAACAATAAATCAATAATGAAAATTTTACAAACTCATTCTCTTGAATAGCGAGTCCTAGAACCAACCCATTGTCATTCACTCGAAATCAACAAACCCACAAGAAATCAGGGGTAATCTCAACCTTGCCCAGAAATTTTCAAAATTAAAAACCCATCACAGAACCCCAATTCGAAAATCACAACCCAGATTTAGAACGAAACATAAACGCTGCTATGGATACGCCTACCTGATTGGCATAGAATTCTCGCAAGCTCAACTTGCGATGGCAGATCTTCCTTCGTCTTGGAAGGGTGGGCTCTTCCTCTTCTTCATGCGTGCCTTAGGTTCTTCAGCCATCGCGTGTATTTTTTTCGGGTTAGGAGTGTTAAAACGGGTTAAAACATTTAAAAGAATCACAGCCACAAGATGTCATTAAAAGAGATCCAACGGTTGAGCGCCCCATTCCTCAAATAACACTATTTGAGGGATCCCTCAACTGGGATCCCGCCACTTGCACCACTCCAAGGCCGCCCCCTGTGTCATACCTATGATTCATGTGATGATTCTTGGGCTAGCCTATGGTGTTAAAACATGTCAAAAGATAAACCCTATGGTGTTTGGTTTGCCGGAAAAGGAGTCTTGAATGGTTAATAATTTATTTTCCTCTGTTTGGTAAGTCTAAATTTGGGAAAATGATGTTCATCTTTCCTTCCCTTGAGAAATTAATTTTAAACAATTGAAAAAGAATTATCTTTTTTTTTTTTCCCACATTTGCATATTTCTAATTTAAGATAATTTTTAAAATACAAACGATACATTTTGTTTAATTTTCCAAATATCCTCTTACAAATTTTGTTCCCAATTCATGCACAAACAAATATGAAAAAGGAAATCAATTAATATTTTTCAATTACTTTCCCAAACATTATCAAACATAGAAAACCAATCTTCCATTTTCTATTCTCTGAAAAAGGCATAAGAACTGATTTCCATGAATTCATTTTCGCTAACCAGATGCCTAAGAGGGTTCTCGTCTGCTGTGGCCTATGACCAGGAGAGAGAGAGAGAGAGAGAGAGAGAGAGAGAGAGAGAGAGAGAGAGAGAGAAGAGAGAGAGAGAAAAAAAAAGAAAACAAAAGAAAAAAAGGTCAACTGCACGTCGGAACAAAAGTGGCTTCAAAATTTGGGCCTCAGTTGATGACCCATTTTCTAATTTCGAACCGGGCTGAGGGTTGATGTAAAAATACAAGCCTGCTGATTAAGCCTTACCGAAGACTTTTAGATGATACTATATCCCTTAATCGTTGGATCAAACTAATCAATTTGATTTAAGAACTGACTAATTTGATCCAAACGTTAAGAAATAGGGCATCATCTAAATGCCTTAGATAAGGCATTCACTAGAATTCTAAGCTAATTATTATTGTAAGAAATTGTCATTTGAATCTCAATCGTGGCATCAATTTTCAGGTTACATTCAGTGCTATTTTGAGAGTAAATTTCTAGAGTTTCTTTGGATTTGCTCTATGTGTTGTTGCCTTCACTCTGCCATAAGGAATTTGGCTTTCAATGTAATTCGGAAGCCTGCACAGTGAAACTCAACTTACTATTAAGCCTCTGTTTCTTAATCAGTACTAGGAACAGATTCAAAGTACACTAATTATCAAGTAATTAGTTAACGCACATATATGCCGAGACTGCAGTACTGGAGAAGAAACCTGGAGTGAATTTACTTCAATGTTTCTTTACGTTGACAAAAAGCAGATTTCACAAAAACTCAAGGATAATCCAAGTCCTAGTTCTAATTGCTTGTTGATTAGTAAGACCACACTCCTAATCTACCGGGAACAAATTACAAAGCAAAAATTTCGAATTTTTTTTTACTCCATTTCACTCTGATAGTAATGGAAATGAGGACTTCACTCAGAGAGTCACTGCTCCACACCAACATCACCCCACCGGACTTTGTATCTTGCTGCAAGATAGTGTGCCCCAACAGGACCCCTACTTCCGTAAGGATAGTACTCGGGAATAATCTTCTTCTCTTCTATCTCTTTCAATAAAGGTGTGAAGAGTGCCCAAGCAGCATCAAGTTCATCACTCCGAATAAACAGCCTCCTTTCCCCTTCAATAGCATCCAGCAGAAGCCTCTCATAAGCGTCCGGAATCTCCTTTGAATATCTACAAATAACATGCCAAACAGATTTGGTTAAACATTTTAGTATTTGTCCAAAACATAAAATAGACAATCATAAAAATAACCATAAGCAGTGTTGAGTACGTTTTCAATGAACTAGTATCATACAGTAAGAGTCTAATTCTGATATTACAATTAACAATATTTCATTGCAATTACAAGATTAAACCCTTTGGTCGAATATACATAACTTTTGAAATTTACCTGGCTGCGTAGTGAAGATTTAGGTTACTCCTGTCCAACCTCATTCCCAAACCAGGGACTTTGTTATTGATCTTCAGCAAAATAGCTTCATCAGGCTGCACTCGGATAACAAGCTCATTTGTCGCTCGATCAAGATCTGTTCCGATATTTCGATTATACAAATTTCCAGGCACATGACGAAACTGTACCCTTATCTCAGCCCTGAAAAAAAAAAAAAAAAAAGAAACAACCATGAGTCGAGATATCAAAAACTCAATAAATAAAACAAGAATTAGGTTATATCCCTAATTGAACACCTCTTATTATGCAATGCTTTCCCAGCCTTCATGAGGAAAGGAACCCCATCCCATCTTGCATTGTCTATGAAGAGGGCAGCTGCTGCAAATGTTGGAGTCAAGCTGTCTTTGGGTACAGTCTTGTCATCCGTGTAGGCTGGGTAAGTAATACCTCCTCTAACATGGCTCTTGTATTGCCCCGTGACCACATTTTCAAGTTGCAATGGCCTCATAGAACGTAAAACTTTAACCTGGCACCAAGCAAGCAATATAAATACAGGAAAGAGGAAAGTTATAATATATGGTACTAAATTAGTCTCATTTCAGGTATTTGTAAAACCTTCTCGTTTCTGATATCTTCTGCATCCAAACTGACAGGGGTTTCCATTGCAAAGAGTGCCAGTATCTGAAGCAAGTGATTCTGCATTATATCTCTTATTATCCCATAATTGTCAAAGTACCTACATCCACGGCAAGGAAGAAGGGTTTAGGAAAGATTAGAAATTCATGCCTAACTTCCAACCCCATAAAAGGGTTATGCCTACTTAGGAAAGAAAAGTACCCTCCACGTCCTTCAGTGCCAAAATCTTCAGAGAATATTAACTGTACATTTCTTATATACTGCCTTGACCATAAGGGTTCAAAAATAAGGTTGGAGAAGCGAAGAACCGATAGGTTTTCCACAAGCTCCTTGCCCAGATAGTGGTCTATCCTGTTAACAGAAAAAAGAACCTTATTATTAGATTATGGTCCATAATCATTGCATGATCAAAACCAACCGGGTTCAAAACAATCTACCTGAATATTTGATCCTCTTCTAGGTACTGCTTGAGGGCCTTGGTCAAAGCAGCAGAGGATTCTGAATCTCGACCAAAGGGTTTCTCAACAATAACCCTGGTCCAGCCGTTACCAGATGAGGCTGACGAGCTAGCACAACGAACAGCATCTATGAATATGTTTGGAGGGATAGATAGATAAAACAGGCGATGAGGAACTCTTCCCCCCTACACATGCAGTTCCTTGTCAATCTAAATGGAAGTAGGACGAAGATGGAGAAAATAACTAACTTGAATGTCATTGAAATGGACGATAATATAAAGTACACATGAGCAAGTCTGATATGCAGAGGCACTTAAAATTCATCCAAACTCCAAAGCTTGAGCAGAATGCAAAGTATAAACATCATATGCACATAGATGTTTAGTTTATAAAGTACACCATAAGCACATATAAAGTACCTCATGTTCCTTTAGTTTCTTGTCCAGCTCTGCGAAATGTTCCTGTGAATCATACTGACCGGAATGGTAGAAACATCTTTGAAGAAATTGGTCCATTTTTTCACCACAATTCTCCCTGAAATTCCAACAAAACAATGTCACGTACCAAACAACTCAGCAAAAGAACTGTGAATTACTAGTTAGAGCTTTCAATCAAAGCATACATAACAAAGCAAAGCAACCTCATTCCACAAAGAAGGATAAAGCTTGGCTAACCTCTTGTCAATCCTGCAAGTAAGCGTCTTGCTAACCATGTCTCTGAGCTCCGCATCAGTCATCTTACTCCGAGCATAACCGTAAACAGTAAAATGCTGCAACAAACATCACATATTATTTTCAACCGATCAATCCAAATATGGGAATCGAGTAAATCAAATGAAAGAAAAACAAAACCCACACCTCAGGGAGGCAACCCTCGTAATAAAGTGCGAAAAGTGCAGGGAATATCTTCTTCTTAGCAAGGTCCCCAGAAGCCCCAACCACAGTGATACTGACAGTTGACTCATTTTCATTAACATTAAACCCGGTTATGTCTTTAGATTCCTTGGAAGATGGAGCTGAAAATAACCCATCTTTCAATTTCTTGAGAGGAGTTTCATTCTCAATTGGGTTCACTACTGGCGCCACTGGGCCTGCATTAATAAATGACAATAAGTATATAAATAAATCAAAAGGCGGAAGCTCTTAACACAAGAACAGAACAATCTGATGATTTCTGATGGCATCTAAAATTCAAAGAATTGGTCTAAGGTTGTTAGCACATCAATAAAATTAAACAACCAGAGACTCAGATGCAATCAAGATAAGCTCACAAAAACTGAAGAAGCTAACCGTCTTGCATGTGGACAGCATTTTTCTCCGAAACGGATTGAGATTGCAGAGAAACCTTAACTGAAACAAAACGTTTCGGAGTGGAAGGCACTGCAATACGTTGCAGGCGTCCGTGTGCAGATGAATAAGAAGGTAAATACGATACTGAAGACGACGACGATGAAGACGAAGACGAAGATGAGGGCGGCAATGGCGAGTAAGTGTGGCAACAATGGGTAGATGGAAGAGTCGACATCTCTCTCTCTTTCTGTTTCTGTTTCTGTTTCTGTTTCTGTTTTTTTTTTTTTTTTTTGTTTCTTTTGGGTTCAGAACAGAGAGAACAAGTTGGGTTGGGGTTTGGGTTAAGGTCGGAGGAGACGAGGAGTTAAGAAGGGAGAAACTTGGGAAACATCGAAGGGGGTCGGGTTATCAGAGAGGCCCCTTGAGATCTCCGAAAGGCTGTTTTGTCTTCTTTCTTTGCCTTGTCAAGTTGCCAACAAACCAACCACATTACCATATACAGCTTACAAGGAAGGACAAGTCTTGTTTCAACTTTGATTCCTCCTTCTAATTAGGTTTTATCATGTAATTAAAATAATTAATCATTCTATCAATTATTATTAAAATGTTAAATAGAAAGTGAATGGCTGGAGCAATGTAGGCCCGTCATAATGGACTACTTCCATTAGCCCATTTTGTAATGGTAATGGGCCGAATTTGAATTTTTCTACGAGCTATTGAAGAATGTTTTATAATTATGATATTTTTACCTACTGGTGTGCAATTGTTCCTGCGAAAGGCTTTCTTCTTGTGCACACGTTGTGGGAAGAGGGGTGAAGATGAGGTACATGCAATTTGGTGCTGTAAGGCAAGTCAAAATTTTTGGAGTCTCACTCCCTTTGCAAGCAAGATAGAAGTGCAAGGTGGCTCTTTTGCAGATTTATTCCAAAAACTTATTTTGTTTTGTCTACACTGGAATTGGGTAGATTTGCATGTTGTTGCTGGCGTGTATGGCGGATGAGGAATGATAGTTTGCATGGGGAATAAGATGGGCCCGCTCGAAGAAATGGTGGAGAGCACTACGGAGTTATATGAGAGTTTTAAAGTATGTAATATTACCGATTAAACCACCGAAGGTTACTCGTCAAGTTGTAAGTCTAGATAGTTATTGAGGCTCAAAAAATCTAAGACTGTGTTCAAATATATTTCTGGCCCAATATAACACTTAACCGGGAAAGAAGCTTGATTTGGATATGCAAAAATTTGTCGTAAGCGCTTACGCAAGTTATGGTCCACATGCCATGCCAAGCAAACACGCAACCGGCCATGCAGAGAGGTCGTAACGAGCCTGGAAATGTACTGGTTCTATAAACTCGCGCTTACTGTCCCGTCAACCACCGTTAGCCCGGCTATAGCCTATTGCAATACGGGAAAGCTCGAGCACAAACACGCCAAGCAACGTGCAACGCCAAGGGAAAAACCTTTATTTTGGCACCAAGCCACGTTACAAGCTTAAGTGAACCCAAGCCACGCGATTGCCTTGGACTTGCTGAGCGGGTTGTGGTATGGATGGTCACAAGTGTTCATAATGCCCATTGATGGACCGAGGAGTGGAAGTTTTGGGCTGCTTGGGAGCACCAAAACTCAAACCCATTTCTTGAGCCCAAACATATACGTAAGCATAAGAGAAAAAAAAAATGAACCAACACCTTAGAAAATATCCAATAGCCCATCACCTTAAGAAAGGCCCAAACGCCTTAGAAAATATCCAATAGCCATAGCCCACAACACTTGGAAATATCCCACATCAGTCAAAATATCCAGCACCTTGTCAAAACCAAGGCAAACCCATATGCGCAGGTTGCTAGAAATGAAACACCCTTTAGACCAGCAGTCTTACCCATTTCCTTCCTTAGCAAGCTTTGGCATGAAAAATCAAGGAGAAAGCAAGAGGCGCCTCATCCAAAATGAAGGAGTCCAACCGAGAAAAACCTTGGAACCTAAGAGGCTCCGTCCCTAGGTGCTTGGATTAGGGAGATTTCACTAAATAGGATTGAATGGAAGAGAGTGAAGGAAAATAGAGAAGATGACTTGGTAAAATTAGAGCTTTCAGCGCCTATAAAAGGGGAGATCTCCTACCCGCAAAGGGGGACATCTAAAGCAAGCAAGCATCCTTACTCACTGCCTGGAACCTTCAATTCCAAGCCATGTTCTCCCATTTTCTTCTTTTCTCTCCTGGAAAACCATCCAGAGTGCAACGAAACTTTTGTCAAGAAACTAGAAGAATTTTCTCAAGCCACCCTTCCTCTCTTCCCTCATCAAACCTTTCCAAATCTCCCTCAATCCTTACTTTGAACCTTTGTTTCCATAAGAAATCCAAGCTCTCTCTCTCTCTCTCTCTCTCTCTCATGCTAAACTCATGAAGGCTCAGCTCCTATGCCACAAGCTTCTCATTCCAAGCCATAATATTGATCTGTAACAATTGTCTATCTTGTTGGTGAGAGAAACCAAAGTGCTTCCTAAGGCTCCACGAGCTTTTCGAAGCACTCTTAAGGCCTGGTTCTTGAACTCAAGTAGAGGGGCAAGCATACTCTCCCACTGCTAAAAGCACCAGATTCATGCTTTGGCTCTTCCATCTTCTCATTATATATATATATATATATCATATATATTTCTCTCTCTCTCTCTCTCTCTCTCTCTCTCTCTCCAAAAACCCTATTCTAGATCTGAAACACTTATCTTCTGAAGCCAAGTTGAAATCATGGGCACCACCTTTTTGGTGAGAAATCCAAAGGCGCGACCAAGTATTCGTCAAGCTACCGAAAGCCTAATTAAACAAGTAGCAGCCTGGAACACCTGTTCCACTATGTTTCAAGCAAACCCCTTCTAGCGTCTCTCTACATCTATCATCAAGCAATAGCTTCACAGGAGTTGATGTATCCTTCTCATCAAAATTTTCAATGTACTGAAGAGTCATTGAAGAAGACCAAAGAACTTCCTAAGGTCTCAACTCTTTCGGGGTGTTTTGTGGCCTGGTGCCTCAAACTCGGGGGGGCGCAAGAGAGCCCGATCTACTTTGCAGTAGTCCAACAAGCCCATTATAGCTCTCAACAAAAAGACCCCAACAATAGTTAGAACCAAGGTCTAAAATATTGGGAGTTTTGGAAATATCAGGAGTCCAAAAACACAGAAATCTAAATGGAAATATCAGGAAAATATCAATATCGGTAAAAATTATATAAAAACCAAGGAAATTGTGAGAAAAACTTGAAAAGAGATAATGTGGTCCCTGATGTCTCGGCTCCGGAAACAAAGTGAGGGACGTGTCACATGCAGATGCCCCTCACACATTCCCAAGCCAGAATTATTGGCCTTTTGGGTGAAGCGGGAGGACTTTTTCACTTTGAAAGGTGAAAATGCAATTAGGGGGGGTTGGGGAACGGATGCGGGGACAAATAAAGATAAGCCGTAAGGGCTGCAGAGAACTTAAAAGCGCAGTGGCTATGGTTAAGTAGAAACTAAGTCTATAAAAGAGAAAGAGAAAGAGGGAGAAAAACACACAAATTCAGAAACACACAAAAGAGAAAAGAAAGTGAGAAATCAAATGGCCTCTTCCTACCCATTTTTGTTGGATCTCAATCTAGCTTCACCGACTCAGACACCTGGGCCAAGCAGCGGCAACAGTATGAATGTCTTACTTTGCCTCTGCACTTGGGCCCGTGACAGGAACTGATTCAATACTCCTGGACAACGATGTTGCCATTGGAGTGGCTAGAAATTTAGTGACTCCCAAAGATATACGTGTGTTGGAGACAAGGGATGACACCCGGGTCACGAGTGATGCCCTAGCACTCAGCGTGCAGAGTACAGCATGTGTCGCAAGTTTGGGTCATCGCCTACTTGCGAAGTCCCATGAGGTAGAGGTGCTGAAAAGTCAGTTGGCGGCGGAGCGAAGTATGGTTGAAAAGTGTCATAGTGCTATAAAAAGTTTGGAATGGGAGAGGGCAAGGATAGTTGAGGTGAATCGACACCAGCTAGAAGTATTGCGGGACGAGAATAAAAACATATCAAAGATGGTAGAGTTGTACTCTCGAGACATGCGTAAGCAGCTGGAGGACCTAGACCGACCGGTAAAACGAAAGCAAGTAGATCGCGAGAGTAGTTACGCTCAAGCTAAGAGTGCGATCTTTGGGAGCTCAAGTGGTGAACCCCAAGAGGTTGTGCGTAAAGCCCCGGAAGAGGACAGTCAGAGGGCCAAACCCAAAGCTCCAATGGTCGAGACATCGAGCACTGTGAAGAAATGATTTCTACTGCATTATTGGTGTTTTTATTTTTATTTTTTATTTTTGGTTGTTTTTATTTTTATTTTTTTGTTATTTTGTTTCAGAAATAAAAGAGTAAAGTTGCAGAAGGAAAAAGAAAAAGAAAAAGAAAACACACTTCCCAAATTAAATAAAACAAAGACGACAAATTGAAAAGAAAAACACAGTTCCCAAACTTAAATAAAACAAAGATGACAACCGAATGGGAAAGGTAAAAACACAAAGCACCAGAAAACAAGAGGGAAAAAAAAGTAAAATGAAGGTAGAAATGCTCCCCCTTGAAGCGATTAGGTCGAGCATGCCCGGGAAATCCGAAATGGTGTCGACTCCCTCATCAGCATATGTCTATTGTAAGGGTCTTTTTCTTCCGGCAGTTACAGATGGGCTGAGATGCTATAAATAGCAAAATGGCTGAAATTGCCCATGGTGTCTGAGTTCAGAGATCAAGCCCCAATAATGCTTCGAAAGGGTTGTAAAGCCTTAGGAAATACCTTGGTTATCTTCACCAACGAAAATAATGGATGCTTACAGGTAGAATCTTAGCTTGGGATGAGAGGCTTGTGGCATAGGAGCAAAATCGACATGAGTTTAGCACCGAAGAGAAAATTATGTGTTCTTAGGGAAAAATGGGAGTGTTAAGGTAAGAAAGCAAAGGTTTGCAAGCAGGTTTGACTGAGAAAATGGAGGGAGAAAGAAATGAGTGTCTTAAGTGTTCTTCCGGTAGCTTGACAGAGGTTCTATCAAATGTGAAAACAGTCTGCTAGAAAAGGGAAAATGGGAGAGAAGGGAGAATGGAGCACGAAATTGCTGGGTTTTGCATGCAAAAGAGGAAGCTTGCTCTCTGGTTGTGTGTTGTTATGATGGGTAGGAAATGCCTCTTTTTATAGGCGCTGAAAGCTACCACTTTCCAAGAAACCTTAATGGTTCCTATCCAATTTGGCCAAATCTCTCCCTTCCTTTCTTCTCTCCTCCCTTGACTTTTCCCATCTTGGTGAAATTTCCTCAGTCTATTTGCACAAAATCAGGGATTTTTGGGAGCTCAAGGCCCTTTCCCGCAGCTACCTCAGAACTCCCATTTTCAGCAATCTCCTTCCTTTCCTTTCTTCCTTTTTTTTTTATGGTCAGGTCTAATGAGGGAAAGAGAATGAGTATGCATGCTGGTTCAAACGTGATCTGCGCTCCAATATCCCTTGGTCCTTTGGAAGTTTTTACTTGAAACTTGTTCCTCCCATGTGCTGGAACTTTCTCAACAACTCTATATAGTGGACCTCCAGACTTCCCTTCGTGGCTTTGTTCTTCAGCCTGGTGCTGGAGCTTTGCAGCTCTTTTATTGTAATTGTATGGACCAAGTTGATTTATTGAGTAAGTGGGCTATCTCTGTCAAGCATTGAGCTTTTTTTTGGTTGAGTCAATAGGCTATTTTAGTTGGGCTATTTTGGCTAAGATATTTTGGTTGTGATATTTTCTCTTTTGTGCTCACCCACATGTTTGGGGTCTAAGAAATGGGCTTGAGTTCAGAGGCTCCCAAGCAACCCCGGGACTTCCATTTCTTGGCCCATCAATGGGCCTCATGTCAACTTATTACCATCCATACCACAACTTACTCAAGCAAGCCCCAGGCATCTTGCGTGGCTTGGGCCCGCTTAAACTTGTAGCGTGGCGTGTTGCTTATTTGCTTGGCGCGGCATGTGTGCAAGCGCATATGATGAACTTTCACGTGCCCAAATCGGGTTTCTTCTCGGTAAGGTCTCGCATTGGGCCGAGAATTTATTTGGGCCGAACCGTTGATTTTTTGGGCCTCAACATCTATTTAAACCACACATCGGCAAGCGGATGATACCCTGCATTTCTTCCTGCAAACTCAAGGAAAACCATTAAAAACATCCAGAAACAAAACAATGACATCCTCATATATGCTCATTGATGACCTCAACCTTGAGTTATCACTTGCACCATCGAATGCCCAAATAAGGGCTCCTCCAAACACTGCTTCCCAAATTCCTCTTATTATCATGGCCCGGCCTCAAATTTTTTTGAGGCGGTCCGATTAGAGCTGTCTGCCGGAAGGCATGACTATGAGAAGGCTCACACCGGCGGTTCATCTGCATGTGGC
Organism: Prunus fruticosa; assembly: GCA_018703695.1. NCBI lineage: Eukaryota > Viridiplantae > Streptophyta > Magnoliopsida > Rosales > Rosaceae > Prunus > Prunus fruticosa. The sequence continues at coordinate 34,656,871 of CM031917.1, forward strand.
ACAGCGGTCGGACAAAGTGGTAGTGGAGGAGTCCCACACTTTAACCGTGCAACACGAGGTCTCCACCACAAATCTAGGCTTGCGCCTACTACCAAGGACACAGGAGTGTGTAGCGCTAACCGAGGAAGTAGCTTCCTTGAAGGCTCAGGTGACGGACTTGCAGAAGCGGCTATACAGTGCTAACTAGCATGTAGAAATGCTGTAAAAGAGAAATAAAGACCATGTAGAGCTGCTGGAGATTCTACAAGTAAGAGCAAATAGAGACATGCTATGATGATGATTATGAAGATGATGAAGATGTTGTTTTTAATTTACTTGAATGTATATTTTTTTTAATGCAATGTTTGAAGTGAAATAAAGTTTGTTATTAACACTCAAAGAAAAAAAAAACTAACTAACCACACCACATAAAAATTTAAAAAAACTGACTTAACAAAAATAAAAAAAATAAACAAATAAACAAATAAAAATAATAATAATAATAATTTTAAAAAAACTTATTATTTTTAAAAAAAAACACACAAATATATAAGCAACTCACTGATGACCAATTAAGGGCCTCAGAAAAACACAGCCAGGGGATCCAGGAAGGTTGGAGGGATCACAATGGTCCCGCTTAAAACCCAAACTTCTTAGACACCAAAAGTGTCGCCTAAAGAACTCCTAGACACTATATTGACGGAGGTGCTCAGCTGGGGTTACCAAAAGTTAGCTTATATGAAAAAAAATCTTCTTTTTTATAAATTTTTTATTTTTTTATTTTTTTAATAAAAAGAAACATAAACTTAAAATAACTAAAATAAAAACAAAACAAGTAAAGAGAAAGGATTGAAATGCTCCCCCCTGAAGCGATTAGGTCGAACATGGATGCACTTGGAGGTCGCGACTTCTCCCAATGCTCCACACTTCCCATTCTTATTATTGAGGTTGTCATCTCTCTCAATTTTTTTTGAGCTATCCAAAATTGCTAAAACAAACACAAAAAACTTGAAACAAAATTAAATGATTAGGAAATAAAAACTAAAATGAAAAGGAAAATCAACACACGTTCAATTTCATGTTTCAAAGTAACAAACACCAATGGGTTGTGTAAACTGGGACTTAAACCCAGTTCTCTTGCTTGTTAGGAAATTGTCCTTTTCCGTTGGACTACAAACACAACTTGTCAATTAACGTCATTAACTTTAAAACATGAAACTGTCCAGTTCTAAATATAAATAAATAAAAAGTAGGAAAACCAAATAGAATCAAACAATGTTACCAATCCCCGGCAACGACGCCAAAAATTTGTTGCCTGGATTCAACTGCACCAAAATGGATTTAGCTGCATCCTCAACTTGTGATACTCACAAGTGCATGAGCCGTTCGGTAGTATAGCATATGTAAGTACGAGGTCGATTCCAGAGGGATTGGTGATTGAATAATCCAATTCAGTTTTCCTACCCAAAACAGAAAAACAAGAAAGAAAGAAAAGAAAATAACTTAAGCAGATATGTTCCCAAGTTCAATTAGATTAACGAATTAATTCTAGCTAAAGTATGATTAATCCATGGTGTTTGGTCCTAACCTTGTATTCCGAATTCCCTAATTTGATCATCTGTTGTCTAACCTAAACTAAGCATAAGAGAACATTTTAAACAACCAAGTATGTATCTAATCCCTGTTGTTGAATGTTCATATATACTATTCATATTCATAGTTCATTTTGAATTAAAGCATGATGTTTACTCTTAATTCAAACCAAGATAGCTAACATGCAAGCCTAAATGGTGATCAATCATTCAAACTAGCATATTAACTTTTAAGCATAATGAATAAGAACAAAAACCATAATTGAAACTTGGAAACTAATCAAACTTTAAACTAAAGAAAAGAATTTACATAACAATGAAAAGTAAAGTGGAACTAAGAAAAACTTAAGGAGAATTTCAGCACAAATATTTCATTACAACAATTGAAAACTAGAAAGAGAAACTAAGAGAATTTGAAGGAGAGAAGGGAAGGGAGCTCTAGAGAAGTGTTTGAGAGCACCCCCCTCTGGGGGTGTTTTATGAAGCTTGAAGACTTCTCTATTTATAGGGCTAAGATGGAGGAACATCATGATGAAATCCAACACCATCATTCCTCTTTTAATACAACTCATAACTCCCACTTCATCTTGTCTATGTTAGTGTGGTTGGAATCAATTACATCCCATACTTCTTTTGCTGCACCTCAAGCTTTGTCCACATGGGATTTCAAATGTATTCAATTGTGACTGATTTTTGCTGCCAACCCATGTGAGTTTTCTTTTGGTTGGTGGAAAAAATAATTTTTCTGAACTAGGCTTGGTGTAGGAAGGCCTGATGTTTCAATATGTATCCAATGTGGCTCAAATTTGGATATGTCATAATAGACACCCATTGGAACAACTTTTATGAAGAATGTATTCTCATCTGAGCAGTACAAGTGTACGTTTTGGGCCTTGCAATTTGACTGTCGAAAATAGACTGGAATTAACTACATTTCTTTTCTTTCCTTTCTCTTTGGGCTTGATATTCCCTCCTAAAAAATCTGGAAAAATCTGGACCTTCAAACCCTTTGAATTATCTTTCCAAGCATATGCAGCCAAACTCAAGAAAAATTGGAAAGACCTTCAAATGTCATTTTTGACCCAGGAAACGCAGATGCTGCCGAATTTGACCTTAAGTTGCCAAAACTTGTATAACTTTCTCTAGAAGACTTGGAATCATGAACCGTAAAATTCTCCAAAAACTAAACTTCCGCATCTTTCCAATGATATAGGGCTCAGCATCTGATTTATCCTGACCAAGTACAGTCCAATCCGTGAAGTTGACTGATCTGCAAACACCGTTTTAAGCTAACTTGTCTCCAAAATGCATTTAATGAGTCTCAGGCTTATTACACTGAAACAAACACAAAATTTATTAAAAGCACAAGTTAACTCAAAAACATAATCAAATCATAAGTTAGAATGGTACAAAATGATTTATAAATATGCACCGATCAAAATCTGGGGGAAGGGATGAGTCTGGTATGTGGGTTCTGGGTTTGTTTTGGGGGGGGTGGGTGGGTCCCTAGGATAATTTTTCTCTTTTTCTTTTTTCTTTTTGTTTTTCTTTTAATTTTTTGTTTAAATATAGTTTTTTGTGCAAATTGAAAATCCGGATTTTATCTAATGGATTATCACAATGACCAAAATTGGGAAGAAACAAAATAAAATTAGTGTGTTTAAAATTGAAATTGAGACAAAACATAATGAGGAAAAATGCATTTCACTCTTATTTGGAAAGGTTGAATACAAGAATCACGTGGTGGTTATGAATAGTTTATTTAGAGGAGGTAGGCTGACCTTGAGTTGAGCTGTTCACAATTTTAATGCTTTTCTTTCTGCCTCCTTTTCCTCTCTTCGGAGCTAAGGAAGGAATTTCAGCCGTTGTACAATTGAGCGTCAAAATCAACCCAACATGATATTCGTATTCATAGTGGGTTCTGTGGTGGTGGGGTATTGCTACTTGCTAGTTGCTACCCTAAAACCTGCCAAATTCTCGAATCTAATACAATAATAATACTATTCTTTCCACCAAATTAGAGTGGGTCTAGGGAGACTGACTGTCTGAGTGGTTCTTTTTTTCCTTTTCGGTGTTTGGTTGCGTAGTGTGAAATGTATAAACTAATAATTTCAAGGGTTTATTAGAATCTCAATTGTAAAAAAATAATAAATAAGTTTATATGAATGCTTAAATGTCAAAATGATTCATGTGTCGGTCAATTTAGTTTCCGTGTTATTAATTTGATCAATTTGGTTATTGTGTTTGTATATGTTGGATTTGGAATCCTCTTTCTAATTTTTTATCTGCCATGATATGTTTTACTTTTTTTCTCCATATGCCACCTCATTCAAATTTAATCTAAGCGATTTAAAAGTTGACACATCAATCTAAAAACAAAATTTCAATTTACTCCTAATTAAAAAAGAAATAGAAAAGTTGATAGAGGTCCAAAAATCCAATCAATAGTTGGGTCTAGTCCTCAAATTATTATTTGTTGATACAAGTCCGTTGATTAGTTTGTCACGTAAATTACATTCCAATTTTGACATGTTGATTCAAACTTTTGTATTTAACTTACTTGTATTTAAATTTTTCTTCCTATTATATCCCTAGTGTCTAAAATGAGTAAGATGAGAATTTATATGCCATTAATGATTAGATTTGATCATGTACAATTACAAGTAAATAATTCATTAAATTTAGATTTTCAATGTTTTCCTTATTTACCTCAAAGGGTAAAATTGACACAATAAAAAGAGTAATAAATGTCAAAGGACCTACATCTAAAACCAAAAACACTTGGCCTAAACCCAATGATAGCTAATCGTTTTGGACCTAAATCTAAGAACCCCAGAAAAAAAAAAAAAAAAAAATCCTAACACCCAACTAACGGGATAGTAGCGTCCATAGCTTCTTCTTTTTTTTTTTTTTTTTTTTTTTATCCTTCCTTCTTAACGTTATGTCTTCTTCTCTTTTTGGCTCTTCCTTACGTTCTAGCTTTTTTAACGTTCTAGCTTTGTTTTTTTCTTCTTCACGTCTCTGCCCGTATCCATTGGTTGATGAGTGTAGTTCCAGAGAAAAGATTCCTTTTCTGTTTCATGTCGATTTCCTGGATAAAAAAGAAATCATATTTGAAGAACTGCATTTCGGCTTTGTTCTGTAAGGTTTCTTGATTGCTTTCTTGAATATCTTGATTTGTATTGAAAAAAAAAGTATTTTAAAAAAACCCAAAAGAAGTGTAAATGGACAAATTCCCATTTTATTTTAGTCAGTTTCTCCAATAACTAATGAAGAATTAATATTTAACAACAGATGTTGGCAATCGCCACTAGTAAATTGTTATTATGTAATCAATAACATCAATAATTACCACGTTTTTCTCAGTACCCAAAAGACGAAAAGAAAAACAAACCCTATAATTACCCCAACTAATCAACCGAGTCTCAATTTTTGGGTACACAACATACTAATCAAGCTTTACTACAAACCAAAAATCTAGCTTCCAGCGACCTTTGCTTATTAACCCTTGCAATAAAGGCTTCAACTCTTTTGTTTAGTTCTTCAGCAGGAATTCCAGCTGCCTCCTCCTCCTCCTCCGCCTCCTCTTTTTCTTGTTCTATTTCTTCCTCTTTTTTCTCATTTTCTTCTTCTTTTTCTTCTTCATCAGTTCCCTCACATTCTTTAAAGTCTTCGTCCTGATCATCTTCATGCTTGTCTTCTTTAGTTTCATCAACTTCTTTCTCTTCAAGTATCTTCGCATTGTCCTCCTTCTGACTCAATATTGCCGGTACAGTCCTCTCTTCTTTCTTCTCTTGAAACGTGGAGGTTGGCGCCCTGAGACTTCGAGTTCTCTCAACATACTCGTTGTACATCTCATTCGCGGGAGATGATTGCCTGCCGCTGAGCCTTGATTCTCCAATAAGGAAGACAACTATGAAATTGACCACAATGAAAAGGCATCTGGGGTTAAAGAACCCGGACCAAGAATTTGGAAGAGACATAAACAACAAGTGTTTGGCAGTGTAAAGAGAAGGAAACCAATGAGAGTAGGAACAAAGTAAACAGCATGCTATTGCAATAAGCAAATGAACAATAAGACTGTAAAAAATTTGACTGTTGTTCTGCTTCTTGTAACTCTTCATGGCTCGAAGCTTTTCACCCTTGATTGGATCCATGTATTTATTGCACAAAATGGTATGAGGAATTTGGTGGGATTATTAGTTCTAAGTTGGTCTTTGAGAGGAGCCAATTTAGAGGACTAAAATTAGACAGTGAGTCTTGATTGAAATTTGAATTCACATCTGACTGAACGTAAAGAAGTGAAAACGAGGTGTATATATAGTGGGGGGAAAGCTGGATATTTTGGAGGGATTCAAGGCACATGCTGCTTTATTAATTATTGTACATGCATTATACTATTGTGTGAGGGGAGGGTTACTTTATGAAAAAGCTAAAACAGGTTGAGAATGTGTTCATTTGGGTGTGCTTTTGTTTTTCAGCCTCCAATGCTTTTCACTATTCCTTTTTAAGGTGTTGATGGTTTTCAATTTTCCTCTTCTGAGCTAAGAAACATACATTTGCATCATCAGCAACGAATTATGAAAAGCTAGCTACTGGTTTTTGCAATTGGGTATAGGTGGTATATGGTCGTACGTCCATGTGACATCAACCCTCTTAATTTGTTTAGGGTGACAGAAATTAAAGAAAAACAGCATAGCTTCCTACCCTTAACTTCCATGATTCATATTACATACCTTTTTGTACAGAATTAAGTTTTTAGTGTATGTTTGTTTATATATCTATATTTAATGACAATAGCGAAGGCAATGAAGGATTCAGCGAACAAAACTACACACAAAGGTCTAGTCGTCGGACTACCAAAACATCATACTTTTTTTCTCACTTAAAGGGATTGGAGGGAGCATAGCCCCACATATAACACCCCCCGTCCCTTAAACACCCATGCAGTGAAAATTTATTAAAGAAAAGGAAGAAAACGCCTATATATATATATATATATATATATATATATGCTAGTGTTATACTATACGCACAGAGCTTCAGTTATAAGGGATCTCTCTAATAAACTTATTTGAGGATACCCTTGTATGGCCTATCACACATTGTATTTCAATTATCTGAACTGTCTAGTTTTTAAATATTCCCTCAAAGATCATTTCTGCAAAAAAAAAAAAATCACTTGAATCTAAAACCATTGGACCACTCAATTAGATGGTTGTTATTATTGTATTTTCTTGAAGCAACGTGTTCGTATGTTTTGTTGGTCCCAATTATATGTCTGAATGATTTTCAGTTTGCAAATTTTTTGTAAGGATGATATATGAATGTAGACTTGCAAAAATAGACGGTTTGGATCGTTGAAAAAAAAAATCGTAGGAAACCCTAAAGGAATTTTATTTGAAGGATCCCTCATTAAAAGGGAATTGTATGTATGCATATACGTAAGCACGCCATATATGCGATATGGGATTTCTCTTTTAGCCCATCCCTTTATGAAGTAGAACAGACCAGAGCACCTCAAGACAAAACGAGGCATAGTTTTAACAAATCAAAACATTGGCTTTGCTCTTTATGTTAATTAATCACTACATGGAAATATTGTTTTCATTGAAATTTATTTGCTGTCACCAGAGGCGGATTCGACGTTGGGACAAGAGGGGGCTGAAGCCCCTTTGGAATGCTGAAAAATTGGGAAGGGACTCCATCAAAGCCCCCTTGGACTGCTGCTGGAAGCCCCTGCACACTGACTGCTCGCGAAATTCCCAGCCGAACTCTTCCTCTTTGTAGAAACTCTGTGGTCTTGTAAAAGAGAGAGAGAGAGAGAAGAAGAAGAGAAGAGAGAAAGGTTTCTTAAGAATTAAGAGATCTATTACTTTTCATTAATCGACAAATGAATTAATACAATTACATATATATAGCCTTTTGACTATTTACATTTAGCTATTCTAAACCAACCACAGAAAACAAACTAATTACATGAGTAACAAACTTGTAACAGACTAAACTAATAACCAACCAACTTTAGTTATGATATATCACCTTCATCTTTACTCTTCATTCCCATATGTATGTGTTATTATTCTGGTCTAATTTGTGAAACAGCCTGCAAATAAAATCAGGAAACAACTAAACTAAAGATAGAAACTTGGAACTTACCCTTGTATATAAGTCTGAAGTTGATCTGGAAATTTGACTTTTAGTGACGAAAAATTTGAAGAACACCGTCGCAGAAAATTTTTAGCCACGAAAAATCTGATGAACATCTGTCGCTAAAAACTTTTGGTGACGAAAAAGCTTCAAATTTCTGGGCAAAACAGCTGCTGGGTTTTTATAGTTCAATTTGTTTATGTTATTCCCTTCCATTTTCAGTGCTCACCTTTATGTTATTCCCTTTCATTCATGCTTCCTCTTTTTCTAGCCTCCGCCATTCATGCTTCCTTTGTTTAGAAAAATTTTGGAACTTTTACACTAAGCCCCCTTGGCCACATAATCCTGGATCCACAATGGTTTCCATATCTAAAGTTAAGAGCAAGTTAAGACTAGTTGCCATGAAAAAGTACCACTTTAGGGTAGGCAGGCATTGCAAGAGAAGAGAATAGCCGTGAAGATGCCCCAAATGCCACTTTTAGGTTTTTCTATTTCAAAAAAATTGATGCGCATGGTTTGCTTTTCTCCATATAATAGAGGCCTATGGCAGTATGGCATTGGCACATGTGTTGAACTTAAAAAAAGAAGAGAGGAAAGCACTTTGTAAAGGAGCTTCTTAAAAAGCTAGAAAAGAGGGTCGTTGTCAAAATTAGCAATGTGATTCAAAGATTAACACAACAAGGGTTAATTAAGGGTTAATAAGAATCTCACTCTCAAGAGTGATGAAATGGAAATTGGTGCCATATATATGGAGTGCAGTGCAGGAACTTTGAATTATTGAATTAGTGGTACGTAGTTCTCATAATAAACAAGGCTAAAAGGAAAATCCCCAAAAGTCCAAACCTACCTTCCACAAAGAGGGTTTGGAAAGCAAGGCTACTGAGGTAAATTACATATATCAACCATGAGAAAAGCAGCTTTCAAGTGTTAACTTGTATTAATTCATTCTAATTTCTAATGCCTTCAAATATTTGACATTTGATTGTTGACCCATCAGCTGTCATGCATATGCTAATTTACAAACCTAATTCAGCTTTCCAAGACCACATATAGCAAGTATATACCTGATAGATGCGCCTTTTTCATCTTTTTGGAACACAATTATGTGTTCAATGTATATACATTTTTCTTTTACTAAATGGACGGTTTTAACAGATTCCCCTATTACCTGTGAGAGAGAGAGAGAGAGAGAGAGAGAGTGGAGTCCATGTATTCGGAGGGGAACATGAAGCTTGACAGAAGGACATAAAAAAGCTTTGGTTTTGTCTACAAGTATATTTATGCAGAAAATTAACATGGGTTTTAATTGTTTTCTTCTATATATCAAGTTGGAAGAATAACAAGTGATCAAATTTCATTCAAACAAAAACAATCTTTGTTTTAGGGAGCTGATTTTCTCACTCTTCTTTTGTTTACTTACATTCCCTTTGTAGGAAATTATACATTCTCACTCCTCTTTGTTCACTTACACTCATTTTTTTTGTTATAGTTGAAATTATTATTTTTTTTTTTTAAAGGGAATGTAAGTGGAAAAATCAGCACCCTTGTTTGTGCAAATTTCTCACAGGAGAATATTCGCGGATGATTCTTCTCTCTCGTACGTTCCCCTACTAGATTCCCTGCAAGACAAATGACGGTCAATGGAGAACCACTAGTGTGGTGGTGACAAAGGGTCCTCCAATGCCTAAGTTAGTAATATGATCTCGGAAGATGCTGATAATATTGAAAGGATTGAGATATTTCTCTATAGGGGAGATATGTGGCTTGGGAGCCGAGTAGGTAAAAGAGGTGGAGGCAACAAGGGCTGGCCAGCCAGCAAAAGAGAGAGCAGAGGAGGAGGATCTCAGGAGAGAGAGAGAGAGAGAGAGAGAGAGAGAGAGAGTAATTTTAGGGATTTTTCAGAGTTACCTTATATGTGTCCTCCATTTAGCTTAAATAGATTTTCTTTTCTTGTAACATTCATTTTCCAGTTAATAAGGGAATAATTGAGAATTATTCCTTTCATGATTAATTGAGTTGAGGGAAGTTATGGAAGGAAATAAATAGATTGAGTAAATTTATGGAATTTATTCCCTCAACCCAAATAGGTAAACCCCATATTGAATATATTATTAAATTAGAATATTGATTTCACTAATACATTCTTAGGGTTTACGTTGCGCCCTTTGATTGTTCGTCGGATTTATTTGCTCCCACAAATGTCCCCTAGCTTCTGCATGTCACGAATGGGGCATGTGGGAGATGTGAAATACTCCCTGGGCTTTTTAATTCCCAATTGCATCATAATTTGATTGTAGCCGAGTATGCATCCATGAAGCTGAGTAGCTAGTTTCCGAGGTTGAATCCACGAGTTGGTCAATCATTGGCAATGGAAAGTTGTCTTCTGGGCATGCCTTGTTGAGGTCCGTGTAATCTACGCATACTCTCCATTTTCCTTGGTCATTCTTTGCCACCAAAACAACTTTGGCCAACCATTCAGAGTAGGAGACTTCTTCAATAAAGCTGGAAGCTAAGAGCTTGTCAATTTGATGATAGTAACTCACTCAGGAGCGAAGTTGCGTATCTTTTGGGCTACTGGCTTACTAGCTGAGTTGACATGTACTTTGTCGTAGATAATTTGCAGATTGATGCTAGGCGTGTCAGATGGTGACCATGCGAACACATCCTTGTTGTTCTGGAGAAAGGTGGCCAGCTCCAGTTTTTCTTTTTTGTTAAGGCGTGAGCCGATCCTCGCTTTTCTTTTTAGCTTGTCAAGATCAAGATCTATAAGTTTGACGTCTTCTTTGGGACTCCATCCTTCTTCGGGGGAAGTCTCCAGGCGAACTCCCTCATCTCAATCCTGGTTCTTTAATTGCTATTGAGGAACGATTGTTTCTTTTCCCTTATGGTTTGCTAGACTTATGGGAATGGACACTATTATCTCATCTATCGGTTGCTTTTCCCCTTGGCCCTGCTCGACTTATGAGAATGAACTGGGTTTGTTTGCTTTCTTTCAACCCTTGGGCTGAACATCTCCTTGCCATTGCATGATCGATGTTGATCTTCCTGACACCGCTCCCCGAAATTGGGTATCGTATCTTTTGATGTGTGTAGATGTGATTGCATTAATCTTACAAATTCATAGTCTGCCCAAAATGCCTTTGTAAGGGGAGATTGCATCGATGATCATAAAGGTTTGCAAGCTCATCAGCGGAGGAGAATAGACATCTAGATCTATTGTTCCCACGGTAATTGAAGTCGCATTATTGAAGCCGATCAGTGACCTAGTAGACATGCTGATCTTGTTCTCCATGCCCATCTCCTGGATAATCGAAAGTTGTAGTACATTAGCAGGCACTCCCCTCGTCTACGTGGATTTGGTCCACTATGGCTTGTGCAACTTGGATGCTGATGACTAGGGCATCATTGTGTAGCAGATTAAGCCCGAACAGGTCATTCTTTTGGAAGCCGATGATAGGATCATCTTCCACTGCTGGGCAAGCTTGGTTAGGACTTGGGAGATTACAGTAGCTTGCTTAATCTTCATCTTTTTCTCCATGTTGGTCATCCTGGATTCTTCAGAAGTCGGCTAAGATAGTGTTGATTCTTATAAACTTTTGTGGAGGCTCCTTGGCTACATCACAATCCTCAATTTGGTGAAAAGCTTTCTTGGCCACGAACTCGAGGCAATGGCCATCTCTTACCAGCTCCTCAAGATGTCTCTTCCAAGACTTGCAATCTCTAATGTAGTGCCCGTGCGTTTTGTGGAAAGCACAATAATTGGTAGTATCTCTTGTGGTAGGATCAGATTTCAGAGGTGGTGGTCTCTTCAGTCGTGGCTTGTCTTTCACCTGGTGTAGAATTTGATTTATGGGAATCGTAAATTATGTGTAACTCTTTCTAGCTAAAGAGTCGCCTCCAGGTCAGCCTGCTTGCCTGCCTTCTTCGTAGTGATCCTATCATCATCCCAAAGTGCGTAATGTTCTGTTGTTACAAAGAAGTTTACCATGTTGAACTTGGAGCGATGGTCAACTCGCGGTATAAGTCATGCTCGGTTGGCAAGCCTTTCTTGAAACCAGTGTCTTTAGGCGGCAGCTGCCATGGTAGTTGCTAGACTCGACGGCGGTCCCGTGGGGACTTGTTGCCGCGAGGAGTTCGTGGCCGTTGTCTTGCTTCTCATGCTGACACTTTTCACCATGGTTGCTTCGAATGCTTCAAATGAGTTTGATAAATGGAAAGGAAACAGATTTCCTTATTGAAATTTGTGAGAGCTTCGCTTTGAGTATATTTCGAGGCTCTCAATGAAAGCACCAAAATGTTTGTGCAAATTTCTCACATGAGAATATGATTCTCTCTCTCGTAAGTTCCCATGCTAGATTCCCCGCAGACAAATGGTGATCAACGGAGAATCACCGATGTGGTGGTGGCCAAGGGCCCTCCGATGCCTAAGTTAGTAATATGATCTCGAAAGATGCATATAATCCTGAAAGGATGGAGATATTTCTCTATAGGGGAGATATGTGGCTTGGGAGCCGAGTAGGTAAGAGAGGTGGCAACAGGCAAGGGCTGGCTGACCAGCAAAAGAGAAAGCATAGAAGGATCTCGGTTGGAGAGAGAGAGAGAGAGAGAGAGAGAGAGAGAGAGAGAGAGAGAGTAATTTTAGGGATTTTTCAGAGTTACCTTATTTGTGTCCTCCATTTAGCTTAAATAGATTTTCCTTTCTTGTAACATTCCTTTTCCAATTAAGGAGGAAATAATTGAGAATTATTGATCTCCTAATTAATTGAGTTGAGGGAAGTTATGGAAGAAAATAAATAGATTAGGGAATTTATGAAATTTATTCCCTCAACCTAAATAGGTAACCCCCATATTGGATATATTATTAAATTATAATATTGATTTAAATAATATATTCTTAAGGTTAGCTTCTTTTCACATGGCGCCTCTTAATTGGTTGTCGAATTTATTTGCTTCCTTTTATTGCAGATGCATCATAGATTAATGAAAAAATAGAAAACAATATTCTTGTTTAATTACTTATTTGATAAGGAATATTATATTTAGTTTAATTACTTATTTGATAAGGATTGCAATTACTTTTTGCTGCCTAAAATAAATTTGAATTGATATTCACCAAACCAAACCAAAAACTTCAGATGTGGCAAAAGCAAATTGAAACAATATTTACCATCTTTCTGGTATTGCATCATCATCTCTTTAATGAAAAAGTACTTGGGAACTGAGAGCTCTATCTTTTTCATGTCATTCTATGTCACACAACAATCATGTGGAACACATTTGCTTTAGAGATTAACAAGTCTTTAAACGTGGGCTTATTGGAACTTCAGGTCCCTCAAGGCTCAAGAAATCTACAAAAGGCAGAATAGGAGTTTGCATGGACCAGCTTTAAATGATTTGGGTACTGCATAATGACCACTTGCATCTACGATCAACGGTCCACAATCGCTCACTCAAACACGGATCAGTTGTATTGACCACTTGCATCAACGATCAATAGTCCACATTAACTCAATCAAACACGGATCACTTGCATTAACGATAAACAATCACTCACTCAATGGCTGATCTGATTGATTGAAACCCGACAGGTTGGATGTGAAGGTCTATTCTTTCATTCAAATGATAAAAGCCAGCTTAAGATACAACAGAAAGGCACCATTTCAGCTTGGACGAAATAGCGCCTAGCACTACATGCACCCTCCAAAAAACTCAACTACAACAACAAGAACAAAAGCCGGTAAAACCACTGCGAATACTACCAAGGGTAGCTCAAGTGCAGGAACACGAAGCCTGCGAATACTACTATAGGGTAGCTCAAGTGCAGGAACACGAAGCCTGCTAGTTGGAGTCAGATAACCGATTCTAGCTAACAAAAAATGAACGCTATGCAATCAAATTCTCCTTGTGGTGATGATCCAGAGAAGAATCAGGAGACTTAGATTGCATGCCAAGCACTAAGGGAACGAATAAATTGAACAACTACTTCTACTCAATCTCTCTAAAGCCACAAAACTGCAGGCCATGATGCCCTCCCTTTCATCAGAGTACCACAGCAACCTTCTCCTGGGAAATTAATGACAGAGGATGGGCAATGAGGGGTTCGTAGTGATCAGCTCCGGCACCACACCAACCTGTTTGAGAAAATGTTCAGAAATGTAGGCCCAGCTAGCTAATGAAGAAGCTAATCGACTGTTCAGAGGACAGATTGTTTTCATTACCTGTTCCTTTCATGAAAAGAAAGAAAGGAGGTTCACAAATTTGACTCCTGGGTCGATGTGGAAGGAAGAAAACACAATTTTCTTCATCAACCATTGCATCCGATCCATGTGCTTGAACCTGTAATTGATGAATTTCAGTCAAGAAGATGAATAATCCAGTGCATCTCACAAACTTCAAAATTGCAAAAATAATATATACCAATATCCCAACAAAGCAAAGTAAACGGCAGCTTTATCAAATGCACATAGGTCAAGTTTAAGCAGCGGACTAATACTTGCATTGAGAATCACTGTATCATTTCTCCTCATAGAATTGTAGAAAAACAACATTAAAACCAAAAAGATCCTCTGTTGCAAATCAACTCAGCCTTCTCAAACGTTAAGTGCAATAAACCTTATACACTTTTAAAATTAATTATCAAAATCTTCAACCAAGACTCTTTCTGAAGAAATTGAGTGAAGAAGCAATAACATCCACACCAACCAAACCTTCTTCTTACCACATATATCTCTCGCTTAAACTCTGTGGCAAGACACTCTATTGCGATATCATCTCCAAAAGCCGCGGCATGACCTTCTCTGTTTTCATCAATGGATAATAAACCTTCCTCTGTGTACTGCAATGTGATGATATCATATTCATCATGGGTAGAACCAGAGGTCGACATGTATTTGGCCCAACTTGCTCCATCATTCACTGGGATACATCTTTCTTTGTAAATAGACTCTGCTGCGAGCTCTCTACATTCAAAGGAAAATGAAAAGACAAAACAATAATAAGCCAATCGAATAAAACAAAATAGTTTTTCCATGGCCTCAAATTTAAGAGTAGCATACAAGAAATGAAAAATTTTCAGATCTGAAAAGAAAGATGATTTTTTTTTAAAATTATTCCAAATAAATTGTATTGGTCACATTTCAAGAAAGAAAATTTAACCCTAATAAAAACGATTGTTTTCTTTTATTATCACATTTCACGTGTAAAACTTTAGATTTCAAAGAAATGAACAAGAGCGGATCTGAAGAAATATTACCTCTGCATGCCGAGCTGAAGAAGCTCATCGATGGCAGAGTCAAGACTCACGCGCTCGTCTTTCTTGGCCAACAACTTGACCTCCTGAATCACATGTATCCCCCACCCAGCCCTCAGATCAGGCGCGTACATATGCCGAATCGCGTCGTCTATCCCGCGCTTCTCCTCCCCGGCCGCAGATCCGTAGTCCTCCTTGAACCTCCGGACCGTCCGCCTCCTCAACTCCCGCGCGTCCACCTCACGCGCTGCCCTCATCGCCTTCTGGGACGCCGTGAACAGGCAATTCCCGTCCGACGACACCTCGCCCCCGTGCGACAGTCTGAAGACCATCGACTTCTGTGGCATTAACGAGTCCGAGTCGGACTTGGACGAGTCTTGATCCTCTGGGTGCTTCCACAGCACGCCCTTCGTGTGCAGCCTCTGGAGGTGCCGTCTCTGCTGCTCCTCCAGGCCCACCACGCTCTCCCATGCGACGTCGGCCGTTGACTGGTCAACGAGATCTACGGCCGAGATTGCGTCCTCGTCCAGTGGCGACGCCTTGGCTAGGTCCCTCCAGGAAACCGTCGGCGAGGAGCTTTGAAATGTCTCGGCAACCGTAGTCGAATCGCATAGTAGTTTACCCATTTCCCAACTTTTTCCTCTTCTTTTGAAAAAACTTTTTTATTTTTTTTATTTTTTTTATTTTTTTTCGTATTTCTTGGTACTCTTTCTCTTCTTCCTCAACGGAAGTTGCAGAAGAGAGAGAGAAAAGAGAGAGAGAGAGAGAGAGAGAAAGAGAACACACGGTTAACGGATAGATTTATGAAGAGCGGGACAATTCGGACACGTGGATAAATCTGAGGCGTTTAGAAGCATGCTGACCGAGGGAGAGGTGCTATCGTGAGCCGGTGGCGCATGAGGATTGAAGCTGAGCCAAGTCTCAGCCAGATTTTATTTCCAAATTCTGAATATTATTATATGGAAAATATTCCCCCACTAGAGACGTTTGTGTTAGTTGGCATATGCTGCTTCTCAGCTGCTCCGAAATTCGAATGTTATTGGGTTGGTGCACTCGTACTCCGACCAATAATTATTTGACAACTCATCTTTATTATTTTAGTGGGACCCAACACCAGTGTTGACCTTGATTGTAACGGTTAGAAAATGACGTGGCAGTGTCTGATTGGTAGAGTAGGTGTATGGAAAAATGTGCGTTATATTACAGAGGAATTAAGTTCGAGGTATTAGACCGGTTTTTGAATGGTGTGGATTTTACAAGGGTGGTTATTGGGTTGTTTTGTTTGCCGGGGGTTATTGTAGAATTTCTGTTGCTTGCCTTTTGAGCGGGATCAAAACTTGACGCGGGCAGTTGGCGCAGGAATGGTAAATAAATCGGACCCAAAAATATTGAATCAATCAATTATGGTATCAAATTTCAATTTTTTACCATTTTCTCAAGAACATTTCAGGTAAAATTTATTTTAATTTTCTATTACCAACTTACCAAAAATTGAAATAACAAAATTATTGTCTAAGCTTTTAAAAACAAAAAATTTAGATAAGTGATAGTATGTTATTGATGAGCAAACAAAAGTACAAATTCCAAAAGCTAAAAATAAATAAAAATTCAAAATACAAAATAAATCACAACAAACTCCTAAAGAGTTTATGAAAATTATTAGTCTGGAACAAAATTAAGAAACAAGACCACGACTCCACATTTTTCAAGCAATCCGAAGAAAATCATAACGCCATATCAGCTAAATTCATAATCCTGCATTGGCTAAACTTTAACCCAACACAACTAGACATCTTCCTCTCTTTAGAGCTCCAAACTATGTTGAAGGGTGGCAAAACTTGTAACAATCTGAGTTCACAAAGCTATATATGATCATGACAAATAAGTTGACTATTAGTAGGACAGTTTTATGGTTGGCTCTTTCCTTTTGTTTTGCTGATAAAGTTTCAGTTGGCTCAATGCCATTGCTATGTAAATGATTGGCTTCATATTCATATGATTCTTGCTATAGAGCTTAATAAGTGCGTGCTTATTTGGAACTAAAAAGCAAAAGCGCATAACACTTTCCATTTGTCAGTAGCCAGCCACCACTGCCAATATATGGTACTGATTCCTTATGATGTCTTGAAAAGGTTTTACATTATGGAACAGGCAAAAGGGTTGTCATCACTAAATGTTTGGTTGGGGTAAATATGCTGAGATGAGTATTGAGGAGGATACTGAAATATATTTTCCCTTTCTGGGTCTTTCTTATTGTTGTTGTTGTTTTTGCTGCACTGTTTTGGTCCTTGTTCTTGCTTTACAATCTCAGCATGCTTCCCTAATTGTTTTTTGATGTTTTCTATCAGCTTTGGTGGATCAACCACTCCCCTCACTGTCACTCTTGAGCTCTCCATATTTGCTTCAACACTTACAACACCTAAAATTGCAGCAAATCCCCAACAACAACAACAAAGAAATTCAAGATTAAAATCCCCAAATTAAAGAGGTTATTGAAGAGTCTTTTAGAGATTTGTACCTTTCATTTTCTCCATGTCTTTCTTAATATTATTTGCACAGCCTTCACAATGCATCAACATTTTCAATATCACAACCTTCACCTGAGGCTGAGCCTGCATGTATATTTACAATACCAACAATAAGTAGACTAGAAAAACTCATGATTTATTTTATTCTTCTGGGGCTCTTTTTTCTCTTTGTTTTCAGGCTTTGGTTTTGGAGATATCAGTTCAGCATTGCTGCTATACTTCTTCTGCAATCTCTACAAAACCTTCAATGGATTGGCCTTTTTCCCCTTCACAACCACTCTCTGATTCGCATAATCAACCGTAACATCTCCGATGCCTATTATCCATTTCAAAGAAAAACAGAAACAAAAATTATATATGTGCATGTGAAAAATTAAATACTTGCACAACCCAAAATTAATTATGTTTACCTTCAACCCCTTTCAAGCAGTTAGAAACCTTGCTTTTGCATCCTTCACAATGCATAAGTACTCTCAACACAATCTCTTTGCTCGACTGACTGTTGTTCTTATCTTGTTGATTTTTCTCTGCATTTTGGTTATTGTTCTCCTGTTTATCTTGTCTCTAATAAATAACCAAAACAAATATTATGCAAAAATTTCAACACCTTTACAATAAAACTTACAAGAATCTGTTGAGGTCCAAAAATCTAAGGCTAGGCCCAAAAATATTCTTGGCCCAGTGCGATACATTATTGGGAAAAAAACCCGGTTGAAGCACACAAAAGTTCGTTGTATGCGTTTACACACATGCCAAGCCAAGCAAATAAGCAACACGCCATGCCACAAGCTTAAGTGAGCCCAAGCCACGCAAATGCTCTGGGGCTTGCTGAGTGGGTTGTGGTATGGATGGTAACGAGCTTTCATGAGGCCCATCGATAAGCCGAGAAATGGAAGTTTTGGGCTGCTTGGGAGCCCCAAAACTCAAGCTCATTTCTTGGGCCCAAACACATGGGTTAGCATGAGAGAGGGGAGAAAATGATCCAATGCCTTAGGAGGATATCTAATAGTCTGCCATAGCCCTTAGACAAAGCCAGCGTCAATAAAATGCCCAAAATTAAATAGGCTATTCCCAGCGCTTGACGAAAACCCATTAAGCGTTGGAAATAACGTGTTGACAGCCCAACCCAACAACTTGTAGAAAAGCTGTCACCGTGCTACACCCTTGTTAGGACTCCAAGATGGTCAAATAGGAAGCCATGACATAGACCAACGAAAACCCATGAGTGTAGGAAGAATACCCATTGTCTAAAAGCCTCTATCCATCTTCTTTTCCATTGCAAGCTCTATCTTGAAAAACCAGAGGGAAAGCAGGTGGCGCCTCACCCCTATAGGAAGGTCCAGCCACACAAAACCCTTGGAACCCCAAAGGGGCTCCTTACCCATGCGCCTTGGATAGGAAAATTGCATCAAATAGGATCAAGTGGGAAGAAGCAACGAAAAATGGAGGAGGAGGTTAGATAAAATTAGGGTTCTTTGTGGCTATAAATGGGGCCTTAGCTACCCAGAAAACCAACCCAGTTTCAGAGTTGACCAAGCTTTGTCAAGCAACCTGGAATTTACTCAAAACACCCAATCCTCTTCCTCCGTTGTTTTCTTCTTTTCCTGAGATAAAAAACCTTCCTAATCTTCCTCTGCCCCAGTCTTAATTTATGTCCTCTGTAAGAAACTCATGCTTTTCTCTCTCTCAAATTGCTAAACTTGTGAAAGCTTAGCTCCCATGCCACAAGCTCCTCATGCCAAGCCATTCAATTGCTAATTTGTCATGTTTATTTGGTTCATTGGTGAAGGGAACCAAAGTGTTTTCAAAGGGTTTTCACAAACCCTTTCAAAACTCTCTTGGAGCCTGGTCTTCGAACTCAGAAACAGGGGCAACCTTCTCCACTCGTCCTTTACAGCAGCCCAAGCCCCATTCGTCTGGCTGCTGGAAGAAAAAAGACCCCAGAGAATCAAAACTCAAATTACAAGCAAAGCATAAGTTCATCAAACCAAACTCCTGTATTGTGAAGTTACATTGAGGGGGATGAAGATGTTAGATACAAATAAGACTCTCCCTGCCATGCCATGTATATGATATTTATGTGTAATTAATTATGTACCTTTGCTTGAACAAAATTTGAGAAACAGTTTTCAGTGCTGCAAATAAATATTTTGATTTCATGGGTTATTGGTCTACCAATTTACCAAACTGAGATGATCGGCAGAGGAAATGATCGGATTCTCACGTGGACTTATATATGGATACATTTCCAATATGGATTGAACTCCCAACTAGTTCTGGAACATGTATTTACGCTTCCAATCCAATTATGCAAATAAGTTTCGTTTCTTATAATGTATTTAGATTACACTTTTAATGAGGTAATATATTGTTTGTATATAAAAGAGATAATTGTTTTGCGAGGACCATGGTTATGGATCTTCTTCTTTTTTTGGGCAAAGTTTGGAGAAGGAGGAGGGGAGGTGTCATTGGGGGGTTCGAACTTAAAACCATTGATATGCAAACAAAAACTCTTACAATTGAGCTATGGACCCGTTGACGAATACCTCAACATTCTGAAAAGCAACAATTTTTTTTTTTGGTTTCCCAGGGTATCCCCGCGCGACTGCGGAGACTAAATCTCTCGAACTACGGTCAAGACGCAAAGCGGAAGACCTCTCCCAAGAGAGTCTGCTCTATTCACAAGCGCTTGGGATCGAACCCATGACCTCTTGTTTAAATGATCCAAGCCCCTTCCACTTGGACCAACTCTTGTCGGTAAAAGCAACAATTTTAACTCTAATGTAGGATCAATATACTTATTAAAGTCAGGAATTTGTGTAATATATATCCCAGCAAATAAATAAACAAATAAACAAATTTAGGCTAAGCAGGAGTTGATCTTTTCGATTTCTTCTTATCCTCCTCTGGTTCGCTAGCGTGGTCATCTCCATGGCTGCTCTCGCCTTGTTCTTGTGTTTCTTCCATCTCTGACCTCTTAACTGTGACCACCTTATTAGCCACATTTAGGAGGCGTGAGCAAAGCTTTTCCAGAAGAAATCTTCCTTCCACTACCACCACTGGATTATCCTTATCAACCACAACACTTTCAACTCCTGACATAGAAAGAAAAAAATCAAAAAAAATATATATATATATAGACCCAGAGAGGAAACAACAACAAAAAAGGAGGCATTTTGTACCTTTCGTTCGTTTGCAGCATTTTTTCACATCTCTTATACAACCTTCACAGTGCTTGGAAAACTCTAGCTCAACAAATTTGCACCACTATTAAAAATAAAAATAAAAAAAGAATTAAAATATACCTTCGAAAAAATTGTAATATTGCACTTCCTATGTATTCAAAACCATTGTTGAGTGTCAAACCTCTTCTTTCTTTTTTGATACATTGTCAACCTCTTCTTTTATTAAGGGGACGCGTTCGTATCCCCCGAAGCTTTTTTTCTTTAACCACTTCACAGCCTTCATGCTTCAAAACCTCTTGATCTTTCACCTCTTTCTTCTCTTCACTTGTCTTCCTCTTTTGCTTTTTCCCCCCTATTTAACAATGGACAGTTTCTCAAATATTTGCTACCATTGCTGCCATTGCAATGGACTGACAAGAAATTAATTCTGTGATCGCTTAAATATTTGCTACCACTTGTGGCCCTTCAAATAATTAACATTGAAATCATTGATTGATATGCTGCTATAAGATTAGCCTTTAATATTTCTTTTAATCGCATGTTTAGAGATTGTTTGGTATCCTAATTCGATCCATTTTTGAAAACTCAAAAATAAATTTTGAGTCCAAAGCCCAAAATTTGTGTTTGGTAAAGTCCATTTTTCAAAAGGCCTGGCCAACTAAAAAAAACCCTCAAAACATGCCCAATTTTAAAAACAAAAGAAGTGAGGTTTTACATTTTTTTTTTCTCTCTTGTCTCTCGTCTCCTTATTGGTCTTCCCAGAGCCCAACCTGATCCAAACCTGCTCCCAGATCTCATCGTCCGCACCCGGCCCGGCCAAATTTCATGGGCTTGGGCCGGGCCGGTTGGACTTTAAAGAGGAGAGAGAAAATATCGGGACAGGCCGGGCTGAGTTTTTTTAGAAAATTCAAAGCTCAAGCCCATCACATGAGTCGGGCTTGAAAAACCCCATCGGGCCGGGCCGGGCCAAAATGGGCCTAAAAAATAATAAGTATAATATATATAAGGATGGTATGAATAAATATGCAAATATTTGGTGATGTGTTAAAGAAAAGTATTATTATATTTGGTGGTATAATTATGTTTGGTGATATGATATGTTGTTTGTCTTATTATATATATATAATTGTTGTATTAATAAATGACATAAATTAATGTGCTAATCATCTAATTATAAATTAGGAATGAGTAGAATTCAATGGAAACAAACACAATTTTTATAACAAGTAACACACAAAAAAATTAAAGAGGGAGATTTGTCATTCAAGTGATGTAATCCTAATCCTAAACCTTTATTTATACATAATTATATATGTATGCGGGCCTAACGGGCCGTCTGCCGGGCTTTCATTGGTTTAATCGGCCGGGCCTATGGGCCGGACCGGACTTCAAACACCCAAGTCCAAGCCCGGCCCAAGCCCGAACGAGCCTGGCCCTCTCAAAGCCCATAACGGGCGGGGCCGGGTTTTTTTTTCAATGGGCCGGGCGGGCCCACGTAAGCCCATGAGCCCGCGGGCCAAATGATGAGCCCTAATCGGCACCTACTGGTTTCACACCTACTGGTTTCCCAGATCTCTCTCTCCTCCCTCGCACCTATTTAAAAACTCGTGTTTACTTATAATAAAAAATCATGAATTTTTTAGCTCACTTTTTTAGTATGATACCAAATGAGCCCTTACTTCACATGGAGGAATGAAAATGTACGTGGCCCCCGCACAAAATCATGAATTCAACTCCTGATTTTGGAGGAATTGGACCCTTGGGTGGGAAGTGGTATTTTAATTTCTAGAGCTAACCCATAATGAATCTATCTTTTTTACCTATTATATTCTCACACAAATTTTAAAATTCTAAATTTGTCATCTACTTTAACCCAAGAACAAAGGTAATCTAGTAATCAAACTCATTCAATTCTTATTCATGGTAATTTTGTAAACAACTTATAAGGAATCAGGACAATTCCTACTCTAATTCCATGTAGTTTAGTAAACAACTTCAATAAGAATTGAATTCTAACTCTTCTCTATTCAATTTATCCTCATTCGATTACAAATTCATAAATGTGCGTTCATTCGTGACATTAAACCTTCCTTGTGTATAATTGCCATTGCTATCCTGCCAATATCTTACTCTCCTCCTTCCACAAACGATAGTTATGAAATAAAAAATAAAAACAAAGGCATCTATGTGCCCTTCAAATAGTTTATTATTGTTTGTATATTATAACTAGCTTTTCATTCAACTAACATAACTCAAACCTGCACAAATTTATCGCATAAGTGAATTAATTAGTAACATCACCTATTTCACCGAAAAATAGATTGTCAGGCCAAACTAGTTGGCATTGTTTCTAAGGGCCTTGGCCCATCGTAGCAAACAAGGAAAATCAGAAAAGAGAGAGATGGTTCCAGACCGAATTTAAATACTGCCTGATCCATCACAATGCCGTGGTCTTGGACACGTGTCGCCCAAATACAGTCCCACGTTGGCACGAAACCAAGTGTCGTGCGCAGAATATTACACGTACAAGCAGAGGCGAAGATCCTTCTGTTTTTCCACATATACGCACAAACTCTGCCTCTCTCCCCGATCTGATGCATCGTCTTTCCATTCGGAGGCTTTCGTTTTGGTTTTGAATCATTTGCTTTAATTTCCTACTCGCTCATCTCATATCTTCAGTAAGATCTCTCTCTCTCTCTCTCTTAAACTCTTTCAGGTTCTTTCAAGAATTTCAATAACAACTGTTTATATTTTCATTCTTTTCCAGGCAGTTACAGTTTGTATGTATGAATGTGTTGCGTTGCATTTCAAATTGTTAATCTTTCTTAATTGGATCGGGTGATAATTATGTATGGAAAGATTGATGAACCAATCCTTGTTAATTGAAACCTTTTTTGATTGGTTACCATTTATGGCCCTTCAAATAATTAACATTGTTTTCAAATCACTGCTAAGATTTGCATTCATTTCTTCTTGTAAATGTGAATTGGGTCAACATCTTGTTCAGGTTCAAGAAGTATCACCAGGAAGACACTTAACAAATCTTCCCAAGCTAGAAAAAAAGACATGTCAGGTGTGTCTCTTGCTGTGGCTCCTAGAACGGAGCCTGATACAACAACTACAAAACCCGGATCTGACTCGCAAGAGAAACCGCAGCACCGTCAACAACAGCAGGCTGCTGTTGGCGGTGTCATGGGCTCATTGCGGGTAATTGAGCTCCAACTCGTGGCCTTCATCATGGTGTTCTCAGCCAGTGGCCTTGTCTCGCTCTTTGATTTGATCTTCCCTGCTTTTGCCTCTGCCTATCTCTTAGCCCTGTCTCGCCTGGCCTTCCCGGCACACGGCACCGTCAATTCCAGCTATCAGGAGATTTTCCAAGGCAGCAGATTCTTCAGGGTCTATGTGATCGTGGGCACCACCATTGGGCTTTTCTTGCCGCTTGCATATGTGCTGGGTGGCTTTGCAAGGGGCGACGAACATGCTGTGCGCTCTGCAACACCCCACTTGTTCTTGCTCTCGTTTCAGATTCTGACTGAGAATGTGATCAGCGGGCTGTCGCTGTTTTCGCCGCCGGTGAGAGCTTTGGTCCCATTACTTTACACTGTCAGGAGAATCTTTGTCATCCTCGATTGGACCAGAGATGTTTGGCTCAACAAAACCCTGCCTGCCAATGCACAGTTGAAGGTAAATTAAAGTCATATTTCTCGTGGTTCTTAATTGGTTTCTTATTTGGGGTACTTGTAATTGTAGGACACTGCGTGGTTTTGGTTTGGGAGGACCTTGGCCATAGCCAATTTCCTATATTTCTCCATCAACCTGTTCGGGTTTTTGATCCCTCGGTTCCTTCCGAGGGCGTTCGAGAGGTACTTCAAGGAGAGGGATGAAGTTCATGCCAAGATGGCAGAAGACAAGCGCTCTGCAGCAGCTGCAAATAAATCAGAACCAGTTTCAGATAAAAAAGCTGCTTGAGTCTTGGTTTTCTTGCTCCCCCCCTCTCGCGGTCATGGTTATATATAGACTGTTTTTGTTAGCAGAATCTACCTCCAAATTTACTGCATCTTAACTTAATCAATTTGCTGAACATGTCATGGCTTCTTGATCTATGTAAGTTTGTTTTTTATAACTACCTTTGTTGATGTTGTCTCACCTGCTGAGGTATATTTAACTAAAGAAAAGCAAAGGTGGTTGCTCATTTTCAAGTTCAAATTTGTATTGTAGTCGACGGAGGACCAACAAAATCTATTGAGCCTGCCAGTCCAACCACAGCCATAAATCCCAACAGGGGACAAGGATTTAAACTCTCAACCCACTCCAAACCAGAATTTTTATCTAAATCTCAATCCAAACCGCAGTCACAAGTTTGAATGTCCCGTCTTTTATTAATTTGAAAAGAAAAGGCTAAGCCCAAACTTGGATGAAAACGTAAATGATCCAAACTTGAGGAGAAGAGTGCCCAGTGATTTTTTTATTTATAGATATTTAGTCATATACCCATTTTTGACACCAAAAATATAAATAAACTATACACCATTTAATTTCTATAAAAAAAAACTCAAAAAATAACAGTCGACTCTATTTTATTTAATTTTAATTATTAAATTACTTTTATGCCCTATTGAGTGTTTTGGGTTTATTTTTATGAGGTTCTGGGGTTAGGCTTGTTCTAAGAAATCGATGGGAGTTTTGTAATTTATAAGAAGTTAAAAGTCTCATTGTTATGTTGTAAATAGATTTTGGGTGTGTTTTTAAAGTCCATTTCATATATGGTATTTTTATAATTTAGGCCCCTATATTAGGTATAATAGTAAATCTCCCTTTTTTTTTATCTAAGAGTGCCTGCTAATTAGGAAGGCCCGTGAATAGTTTTTTCTTTTATTTTTGGCATGAATAGTTTTTTTCTTTTGTTTTTGGCGAAAGTCGTTTTTGCTCTTGTAGTTTGTCAATTTTTTTTTTTAATAATCAATTTGAACTCCATAGTCTTAGTTTTGTCAATTTTATTAATGTGATTTTCAATTCAAAGCAATTTTAAGGAAATTTTAATTTATGTCAAAATTCCTATATGACGTAGTGTGACAACCCAATTACCTAAAATAACTAAGCCTGAAATCCATTAGAGATGAGGATATCTCAATCTAATCACGGGCTAAAGTTGGATTCAACATTCTAAAAACTTTAGGAAACAAAAATGGAATTAAAAGAGAAATTAACAAAAGTTTTCAAAAACTGGAAAAATAATAAAAAAGGCTCGTCTGTGCTACTAAACAATCTCAAATGCCCAAAAAAGTCCATACATCATGGCAACAGAAGGAGTTTTACTTGTAATGTCGTTCTCTTCGAAACGGTAGGTCATGAGCCGAAATCAGAATTCTAAATCAAAACTTATAATTTGCCAATTTTGTCTTTACACTCGCGACGCTCCAACTCATCTTCTATCACTTTAACCATATATTCTACATCACTATCAATTGGTATATTTTGATCATGCGCCCTCATGAATAGAAGTACTAGTTTGGACCACTTGAGTCAATTGAAATAGTTCTTCATATGTCCTTAACTTGCCCTGATTGAAACTACAAACATAAAATTGACGAAATTGAAAATATATGGACTGATGTAATAAAATCGAAAAATTATAAGGGTCAAAAGTAATTTTTTGTCTTTATTTTTTGGTTGAAAAAAGGCCCGTTATGATTTTAACAGCTGTCATCAAATAGTGTTCTTTTAAGAAAGGAAAAAAATATCAGCCGTTGAACTGTTTTTACTACGTTCCAACGAATGAGATTCAAGGGGGATAGAGGAGAGAGGATCCTATCCAATCCCTTTTCGTAGCCACACCACCTCAATCGACGCCTCCAATAGTACTTCTGGTCGGCTGTCCACTTGTCCTTATCCTCGGCGCGGGTGCTGAAATGACTCTTTTACCCATAAAGTAAAAGTTACATCTGGCTCTGTGACAAAAAGGATCAAAACCCAGATAGGGGCAGTCCCGTCACAATGGCGACGGGCAGGTAAACCTTTCCAATTCATTCAAACTGCAATACAAAGCCACGCGCGGAGATAAAGTGGTGACCAATCGAGCATTCAAAAGTTTCTAGCTTTTTAGGTCAAAAGCTTATTTTGCCTGGATAATACATGTTTGACATGTGTTGCCCCCATCATATTTATTTGGATGCAATGCATATATCCTAATGACTTTGTCTTTTCTCTCGACTTAACCAGATTTAGCAAGCAAAATTGTGTTTAATGTTTGCATAATGTTATTCCCCCTATTTTGTTAAATAAAGGAAGACGTAAACGGCTTGCTAATTAATTAAACAATTCAAATTGTTGAAGAGAGGAATGGGCGCCGATTAATCCATATGTTTGATTATTCTCGTGTAGATGCCAACTACAAACTAGTTGGGGTGGGCATCAAAACCGAAATACCGAAGTCATTTTCCGAAACCGTGCCAAACCGTGTCAATTTCGTGTTATTGCCGTTGGCGTTGATGCTTAAACGGGATGAAACGGTATCAATTTGTGGTCCGTTTGTGTCATATCGTACCGTAGAGGACCTAATTAATATTAAAATATTCCCCCCTCCCTCTCTTTCTTATTTTCTCGTCTTTCTTTTTTTATTATCCTCCCTCTCTTTTTTAATTCTTTTTTCATCTCTCTCTCTCTCTCTCTTTCTTTATTCTTTTTCCTTCTTCCTCTCTTCTCTCTCCGTCTGCCCCATCTTCTCTTTCTTCTTTTTCTTCTTCTTCACTTGCAGCAGACTCCACAGTCTCTTCTTCACCTTCCTTTTCACCTGAACCATCAACCGGGCGACTATATCAGGGTTGAACCTCAACTTTCTCCTCTTGCATGGGAGCAGGCGGAGGTTTCGATGCAAAAGGCCCCTCACCTAGCTCAGCAAGAATCAAATCCAAATCATCCTCTTCCTGAGCAGTCCTTCCACTTTTCCTCTTCTTTTTCTTACTTTTTGAAGTTTCTGGAACCTCTTTACTCTTGTTAACTTTAGGATCGTCAACTTCAATTTTACTAGTTTCCTTACTTGGTTGTTCTGGTTCAACTTGCATCTGTATTTTCAGCCCGAACCTTAGTTTCTTCACTCAATGCAGGAATAACACTATTATCTTTCTTTTTGGAAGACTTCTTCTTACTTGTGAATGCAATCAGAATGCATCTTCGTCCTCAACTCTGTCATCACCAACTCTAGTTGATTCTGGATAGAAAGTATTTGGCAGCTGCAAAAAATGAAGAAAAAAAAAATTCAAATTTTAGCTTAAGGTGAACGAAGTCTGAGTTTTGATCCAAACCATCCTTGAATCCGCTTAGAGCCGTATGGTTTAACGTGTTTGAAAATCTCCCATCCCGTGCTATACCGTCCCGATTCTCTTTATTTCGGATTGACAACTGGATCACCTCCATCCGTGTCATCCCTACCGTGCCCACCCCTACAAACTTGCTATCCAAGGAAACTACATAAACATGATAATAATAAATAAACTTCATCTTTAGACTGATGGGACATCTCTCTTATTATTTTAATATTCTTTATTTTCCAACATTTCATCTAAGACGGAACATAAGTCAATGAAATTTTGTCATTTAGACACAAATTGATACATGTGAACGAAGGGAAAAAATATCGAATAACGTATTTGGAGTGTCACAAGCAACTCCCTATTAACAGCATCTCACAGAACTAAGCGTAAGCGAATTGATTAACTATTTTATCATGTGGTTAAACATAGGCCAGTAACTAGATTATGCTACCAATTGATCGAATTAAAAGAGTAAGAAAGTGCGACAGAGTCTAAATAGAATAATTTCATTTACTAGTACCGTGTTCACAAGTTACCCCTATCAAATATTTAATATTTGATCCTCTCGTAAAGCATTGAAGGGTGTCGTTGTAATTTAACCAAAAGAAGAAAAACCAAGAAACGCGCCCCCGCGCGTATAGAAAAGCTAGTTAACCTGAAAAACAAGGAACAGTGACCTCTGTGCTCTGCTCGACGTACTACTGTCCTGCCTTGACAGCCCACTCTTCTTTTCAAAGCAAAAATATAAAAATTAATTGATAAAAACCCTACCACTATTCATCACCCTCTCTCTCTTTTTCTCTCTCTCTTTTCTAAAGTTTTCATCTTTTTCCCAAAATCCCTACCCAGCTTCATCACCTACCACTCTCTCTTCCACACAAGCAAATCATCAAACACCATGAAGATAAAGAACAAAGGCAAAGTGCACCCATCTCCTTCTTCTTCCTCCTCCTCTTCATCATCTTCGTCTGATGGGTTTGTTCTCTCTGTGCTTCAGCTCCTCCCAGCTGCCATTTTAGCTCTGGCCTCTGTCCTCTCACTCGAGGACCGCGAGGTCTTGGCTTACTTGATAACCCGGTCCATGAAAACCACCCCCAATATTTCTTCGATCCCGGCCCAAGACCCCAAGAAGAAATCTTCCAAGAAAGGCCCCAAGTCCGCCAGCGCCAGCACCCACCAGCCCCCAATGTTCGATTGCGATTGCTTCGACTGCTACAGAAGCTACTGGTTCAAATGGGACTCTTCCCCCAACCGCGAACTCATCCACCAAGCCATCGAAGCCTTCGAAGATCACCTAGCCAACGGCGAGAAGACCAAGAAGAGCAGCGGCAGAGGCAAGAGAAGAGACAAGCTGAGCCGTCGCGAGGCCCCGAAACCGGTCGATGTTGCTGGCCAAGATTCTATCTTTCTGGAAGAGAACGCCCAAGTTTCACATGAGCTTGCCGTTGAAAGCTCTGCTTCTGCTATGTTGCCGGAAAACGACGTGGTTTTGGTGGGTTCAAATGAGAAAGCGGACGAAGAAAATGACGGTAAAGTGGAAGACTTGGGCGAGGAGGTTAACTTAGAGCCTCCGGAGACGGCGGATGACGTGGCGATGATTGCACGGACTGCGTCGGCGAGCAACCACAGAGGATTGGCCAGGAAAGTGCTGCCGGACGTGTTGGGCCTGTTTAATTCTCGTTTGTGGAACCTTTGGAGTCCGAATGTCTAGCTTCCAATAAAAAAAAAAAAAAAGAAAAGGAAAACCTCTAAATTTCTTTTATTTCTTTAATTTTTCGAGCCTCAAAAAAGAGAAGAGAAGAGAACCAAAGTATTATATTTTTGGTGGGTTAGGTTATTTTTGTGCTCGAATATTAGAGGTATGTCCCTACGCCCTTCTTCCCTCAATGAAAATGTTTTTTTTGTTTTTTTTGTTTTTTTTGTTTTTTGGCATGGAAATATCTTAATTTTTGCTTAGAAACCAAGCTTTTATATATAGCTTTCCGATTTGGTGGCGATATTTTGGATTTCTGAGGTGGTGGGCCAATCGCTTTCGAGTTTTGGGGAGTTTAGTGATGATTAAATTTAAAGGAATTAGGATTATTTAACACTAAAAATGGGTTAATGATGATTATTTGCTTTTGTTTGTTTATTCTGGTTCTTCTTCGTTTTTGAATGTCCGAGGATGCGGTTTTCTATGCTATTTTCCTTTCGATTCCTTTCGGCTGGAAATTTCCCATCGAAAAGAAAGTCTAATAATAATTCATACACCCTTCCATTTTATATTTTCCCAAGGCCACTACTAATTTGGGGTTGGGTGCCCTATGCTTCTCTGACATCTAGCCCCTACATAAAGCAACTTATAGAAAACCGAAATTGCCCCTTTCTCCCTCTCTACCAACAATCGGATGCAGTCTCGTTTTCTTTTTTAGGGCAATCTCTGTCCTGCAATTAAAAGTTGTTATTTTCAAGATGGTGCTTTCATGAAAATGAGCCGTAGAAATTTCATTTGTTTCATGAAATTACAGAAACAAGATGAACAATGTAGGCATGTGGGTCGTGTTCTTGCGTGAGGCTGAATTGTCTGGTTGTATTTTGTTAGTTTTGAGAAGGACAAATGTTGGGTTGGGTTGGGTTTACATATGAATGAATGAAGATGGGGTTATGGACAAGGAGACAAATAGTGAGGGGTCAGGACACAAGCTCCTCTCCTATCCTATTTCAAGAAATGGCAGCTACCAGGGTTGAGGACCACTCGTAGTTGTTTAACTTTATGCTTATCTACACCAATGACCCTGGAAATTCGATCTACACCAATGACCCTGGAAATTACGGTCAAATCTCACGTTGTCTGTTCAAACTTAAATGGCCCACTTAGGCCTTCTTTAACTAATTTAGGGCTAAATTCAAATTCCCCCCTCTAAAAAAGAAACTATTTAGGTTTTGATCGGACTCAAATTTTTTTTCTTCCAACCATCCAAACTCAAATTTTAAGTCTGCAACTTTATTAGATTGTTTAAGTCTAATTTTTTTTTTATGAATAACTTTTCTTTATTTAATCTTTTTGAACAATTTGATCTTAAAAAATTAAAATTCCACAAATATAATTTTATTCCAAAGAAAACACACAACATAATTCCAAATTCACCATACTTGCACTATTTCCAAAAGAATGATGTTTGGGAGGCTCATTTATATTTCGTTCCACTTTGGGCAACCTTTTAAGATTTCCCAAGCATAGTACAACTTGAAAGGCCTATTTGGAGGCTTATTATCATTAAGAAAGATCGTTTTTCATACACGTCCTACGCATGAAAAAATAAATTTAAGTTTTGAGTTGAATAAAATTACAAATATAAATTTAAAGCTTTAATGAGAATGGGTACTTACCACATCATGTAGATTTGAGTCACTTTGTGGTTTTGTATTTGTCTTAGTCAAGCATGTCTTTCAAAGAGAATATTGTTGGTTGATAGTCTTGAACCGAGAAGCAATGGCTTGGTCGTTCATCGCTTTGGTCCACTAATGCAAAATGTGTCGCTTGCTTGATTGGTGCCAATAGCCTCATCTTCACTGACGGAAACCCACCCTTTGCATAATGTTTCATCTTCTACGGGCCTCCAATTCACACCTCTTTGAGATTTTGTGGACATCTTCAACAAGAATGAAAGGAGATTGATGAAATTGACAAAGGAAAAATAAATTGAGAAATAGAAAAAATGTTTTTGATAGATTATTTGAGAAATGAGTGGGTATTTATAGAGTTTTGAGTGAGTGTTAGGATTGGATCTAATTTTAGAATAATTTAAAATATTATTTTGACAGTTGGATTTTTTTTTTTTACTTTTTAAATAAATTGGATTTAATCTAGATCGTTGATTTAGGTTCATATTGGAATATATAATTTTTTTAAAAAAGGAAAAATGGATGTTTGATTGTTGCCGTTGGATTCCAACGACAACATCACCATGGCGCAACACATGGCAAGATACCAGTTACCACAAAGCAGCACAGCAAAGGCGCGTGGGGTTCACCAAAAATTTTTTGGGTCCAGGCAATAGCTAGACTGATCTGGCCCCAAGTTTGAGTTTTCCCAAATTTTGGCCCTTCATTTTCTTGGGTCGGGAGAGAATTGGGCTAAAATTTGGGATATTTTGGGTTTGCCTCATACGGTAGAGATGGCCTTACCTCGCTTGACCGGTCCTTCGGTGACCCACTTTTGTTCTTTACCATTATTGAGGCCCAAAAATCCAAAGGCCAGGCCCAAGCTTATTCCTAGCCTAGCGCAAATATTTAATCACAAAAGGAGCCCAAACTAGGACATGTGAGAACTTGTTGGGACGCACTGCACGAGTTGTGGGCCACGTGCCATGCCAAGCAAACACACGCACCCGCCACGCAATAGGGTCAAAGCGCACTTGCAAAATGCGATGGCTCTATAAAACCCACGCTTACGATCTATCAATGCAGTTTGGCCCGGTCACAATATTCTCCAGCATAATTGAACTCAAGCATGAAACATGCTAAATAAACACACGATGCCAAAGGACCGTTATTCTAATACCAAGCCACGCTAGAACTAAGCTCAGTGGGCCCAAGCCACATGAATAGCCGAGGCTCGCTGAGAAGATTGTGGTATGGATGGTTACAAGTATTTTCAAGGCCCATTGAAGGTTCAAGGGATAGAAGTTTTCGGGCCGTTGGGAGCCCAAAAACTCAGGCCCGTTTCTTAAGCCTAAACACATGGGTAAGCAATAAAGAGAGAGAAGAGGTGGCCTAATGCCTTAAAAGAATATTTAATGGTCTACAACACTTAGGAAAGCCCCATATCAATTAAAGCTTCTAACACCGCGTCAAAAGATGGAGCAAAAAGGTATTTCCAGCGGCACTGGGAAGCCTAGCCGAACGCCGGAAATAGGAAGTCAACGACCCAATGCCTTAGGAAAAGCCTAGCCCAACACTTAACAAAATATCTAGCATCGAGTTCAGCCATTGTCAAAGCTCCAGAACCAAGTGAAACAGAGGTCATTGCAAAAACCAACATGAAGTTCATATGTGTAGGAAGAATACCCATTGGGTAAACGCTCTATCCATTCTCTTTTTCCCTTCGAGCTTGAATAGGAAAACCAATGAGAAAAGTGGGTGGGGCCTCACCCACATGAAGGGGTTCATCGTCGTAAAATCTTGGAACCTTAAAGGACTTGTTACCCATGCGGTAAGGGAAATTTCACCAAAAAGAGTGAATGGTAGAAAGTGAAGGAAAAGGAAGAAGGAGGTTCGATGAAATTAGGAATTCTAGTGCCTATAAAAGGGAGCTTCCTCTACCCAAGAAAGATCATCATCCAGAGCACGACCAAGCTTTGTCAATCGAGCTGGAAATTTACTCAGACACCCTGTCTTCCACTTCCATTGTTTTCTATCTTCCAGAGATAGAAATCCTTCTAATTTTCAAGTGAAGTTTTTGTCTCCCTCTCTCAAAATTGCTAAACTTGTGAAGGCTTAGCTCTCATGCCACAAGCTCAAGCAAGTCACATTATTAATTTTCCAAGTGCATTTGGCTTATTGGTGAAAGTAATAGAGGGTGTTTCTAAGGTTTTCCACAAACCTTTCAAAACTCTCTTGGAGCCCGGTCTTTGAACTTAGAAACAAGGGCAATCTTATATGTTCACCCTTTACAGGACCTGGAGCCTATTCGTTTGATTGCTTGAAGAAAGACCCTACAACCATCAACTCCCGTCCAAAAGCCGTTAAGCTATGATGACGTGGTAGGGATATTTTTAATCTGATACACATGGATCATTATCCACAAACTAAGGGTATGACGTGGAAGTAGAGCCCACCTCCACATAGATAAGAATATAATTAAATATTCTAATGGTTAAAACTAATTTTTTTTTAAAAAAATTTAGATTCTAGCTGCCCCAATCCTCAACCTCCATCCACACACCTCTCTCTTCTCTTGCAAATATCCTTGGAAGAAACAAACCCATCCCACCCCCCATCTGAACCTCCCCCCAACCACCGTCCCTCATTCTCCTCCCTCCAGCCACAACAACGGCTAACCCCACCCCATCCTCAACCCTAGTCCACCCACCACCACCCCTTCATTTACATTTACTCAACATACCCCAAACCCCATTCGAAATAAATGAATAAATTGAATTGATACAATAATTATAATAAATAAATAATTGAAAATCCAAAAAACCCAAAATTATGTACTCTACATAACCAACATTGTAGCAAAAACCCCAATGGCCACAGATTGGGTGGCGAAGAACTTATTCAAAATGGCATTGTTATTGGTGGGTGGGGAGCCTCCGAGGGAGATTAAGGAGAAGTAGACGGAGGAGAAGGTGGAGAGTCGGGCAACGGGCAACGTAGAAGGAGCAAGCAGACGTGGAGTGCTCAAAAGAGAAGGTGAAGCCTTGGGTCAGGTGGGTTAGGGGTCTGCGGGTGGATGTGAAGGATAGGGTGGTGGGGGCTATGCTGGTCTGGAATGGGCTAGGATGGGGATGGATTCGATGAGATAAGGTGTGGGGTAGCTATTGTTGTGCTTGGTCAAGGGAGGATGAGGGCGATGGCTGAGGATGAGAGCTTGGAGGTTGAGGTGAGGGTGGGATGAGTTTTTTTTCTTCTAAGGGTATTAGGAGAAGAGAGGTTCGTGTGGATGGGGTTGAGGCAATGGAGGAGAGCATGGGTTAGGGTCTAATTGTTTTTTATTTCAAAATTTAAATATGTTTTATTTTCATTTTTTAATTAATTTTAATCATTAGAGATATTTAATTATATTCTTATCTATGTGGATGTGGGCTCTACTTGCCACGTCACCCTTAATTGGTAGATAATGATCCATATGTATGAGATTACAAACACCCATGCCACGTCATCATAGTTAACCATAGTTTCAGGAGCATTAATGTAAATAAGCCTTTAATGTATCGTTAATATGATCCATTTATGTTAGTCTTATGTTAAAGAGTTGAAAATGTAGTGTGGAGAAACAATTAGAAAGAAACAAATGAAGACCAAATAAACAATGTTGTTCTTAATTGGTCAAAATCTACCACCAAATGGAGACTTCCACAATCACAAATTATTGTTGTCTAGCTCTAACTCTCTAACCCAGGAAGAAACAAAAACCCTTCAGCACCGCACCTTGGGGGGAGGTGGTCTGCCCTCCTCCCCTCACCTCCCTCCTCCTCCCATCCTCTTCCTCATTCTTCCTCCTTGCAACACGGTTCTCCCATTCTCCGCATTTTCCAATCAAGTGGGATGAAGACCATGGCCATGATTTCCCATATCACCACTATCTTTACCCCCTAAGAAATCTTGCTCCATACAAACCAGAATCTATGGCTCATTTGGTTTCCTTCATCTCCCCTTGAGTCTGGCCTCATCATCCTTGGTTTGGGCTTCCAAACTTTAACGCGTGTGACGCGTCTTTATTGGAAGGTGTGTAGAGCTCTAGCTCGGTGCTTGCACCACCTCCTTCCAAGTTCTTGGTTCTTTTCCTCCTAGTTGTGGAATGGGTTTGCTCATTCTTGTTTTGTTGGCTGCAATATTTGGATGTATTGGTTGGGTTAATTTGATTTGTTCAGGTGAATCTTGTGGGGCTATGTTTTAAGGGATGTTTGGCTTGGTTCGTCACCTACGGGTATTTGGTTCCTCCTGGTGGTGATTGGTGGTTTGTCCATCTACAATCATGGAATTTCTCTTTGCCGTGGGGCGAACGGCTTGAAGTTTTTCTTTTGGTTGGGCCTGGCCTGAGGTTTTTTGTGCTTTATTTTATGTATTTTATGTTTAATGTGGACTTTATGCTCGATGTGGGCGTAATGCCTCCTTGTGGGCTATATGCCTTTATGTGGGCTAAATGCTTCTTTGTTGGCTCTTGACATTTTAGGTTTTGGCTGAGGAATATGATTTTCATGCTAAACTTGTACTAGTTTTAGCTAGATTTGTTCATATTTTTTTTTTAGCTCCCTCTACGGTTGTTTGCTCGGCTTTGTTTGTACTATTCTCTATCCCTTTCGGGGTTTTGGCAATGAATGCAATTTCTAAACAAAAAAAAATCTACCACCAAATGCACAATCCTTTGTTATTATAGGCCCACTATTATTAAATAATGCTAAACTCTAGATGGCATCTTTTCAATAAAGTTTTTCTAGTGCTTGTAGATGTTGGCTTTGCTGAAGAATGATATACAGGTCACTGAATTTCGGTGGTAAGATTATAATGGTCTCGTTAAACTAAAGTACTTTATTTTGTATTTAACAAAAGTACTTACTAGTTTTATATTATTATGATTATGTTCTAATTTATGAGAATATACTGAACTTAGGTGTGAAGGAGAGGTATATTGCCTATGTTAATTAGCCAAACCCATATTAAGTAATTAGTTTAAATTGGATATATATTGGCACAAATGGTAGTTTATAACATTTGATTGTAAGATTTACAAATGTGGAGAAAACAAATAGAAGTGAAGGTTGGTTTAAAACCTAAAACCCAACTCTGTTTCAGTCAGGCCATGCCATTAGGAGGCCTCTTATTCTTTATCCACAAAAGAGGAAGGAACAAAGTAGGATTTCTTTATATCAAATGGGGTATAAGAGAAAATGGAAATAATAAAGTTCAAAGAAAAAAAAAGGAAAAAATGTTGAAGAGAGGGAGATTCTTCATTCCTTGAGTTGTTTGTCAGGCAATGGAGGGGAGGGTCAAACCTAGAAAGATTGTTTTATCATTTCACCCATATTTTCAATTGAGCTCTGAGAAGAGTAAGAACAACAGTGAGCTGTATGATATTCTAATTCTGACTGAGTAGCTTCGTGGCTCTGAGCCCTGAACCATGAAAGTGGTCATTTTCATTTGAGCTTAACCATTAAAGCTGATTCTAAAGCACGAGTCTTGGTTGTTTCAAATGGTTCTATCTATCTATCTAGTAGTACTAGTAGTTACCCTTTCTTTTTCATAACAAAAGTTGATCGAATAATAATGAATGTGTCGACACTGAAAATCTGCAATTGATGATCGAAGTACTAGGAGATGTCAATGAAATTAACTTGGCTTAAATGAGGACAATGCAGCAAGTTCATTTTAGTAACCTGATAAGATCATGAGATTTGTAAATTAATCACCATCTTTTTCAATCCACAAAGTGAAGAAGAGTTGAAGGCATGGAGACAAACAACGCCGTCCAAATAACAAAATGCATTTCGTATCACACTCAAACAGGACAGTGGGACTTTTTTGGTAGGTGCTTTCAGGAAAAATGATTGAAAAAGAGGTCAAGTGGGGATGGGGATGGAGCTGTGTAGTTTATGTATTTTTTTATTTTTTGTGTCCCCTGAGCTGGTTCCCTTCATTCACAGTAGCAGATTCTCCACCTACTTCGTATTTTAGCTGCATGTAGGCTTCCGAAGAGATAGAAGAGAAGTTCACTGGGGCCCTGCAGCCTTGGAAAATGCCATCTTTTTCAAACATTTGTGTGGAAAACTTTCATTTCCCCAGCAACTTATTTGCTTTGTTGGCGGCAACAGATTATGAGTTGTGTTGTGCATGAGCAGCAGCACTTAGTCTCATAAACATACAGTAGAAATAAAGGTCTTGTTTTTGTCCTCAACAAGTCACATGATCATCCCAACTTCTTAATTACTTCACTGATCAAGCAGCACAGTTTCAAAACGACCATTTGATATTTTAGTCTCCACTTTGTTGGAGGAGATGGTGACTTCAAATCTCAAAACGAAAGTCGTTAACCCGAGAAATAATAAAGAAGACTTGAGGTCTAGACATAATCACAAGAAAAACCCTATTGAAGAAAACATGTATATAGTTATAGCAGGTAAATTGCAGTTGTTTTTCCTGGTTGAATTATGGATTTCATTCAAAAGCAACTCTGAGAGCATACAGAAGTTGAGATTACAAAAGCAATACAAAATAAACCCATCCCACAAACCCCATTCTTCTGAATATTCATTGTCAAGTACTGTTCTTTCCAGCTTTATAGATAACCTATGTATGAAAACAGATAAATCAGAGCACCGTTTTGGGAATTATTATCATAAAAAGCAAGATTCAGCCATTATCATCAACAGTTACCCGATCCAAGGCCATGTCCCCTGCTATTCACAAAATCTTATCAACCAGTAAAGTGGAAACTCAACATACCATGTAGATGGAAATAAAACACAGGGAGACTGCCATGAACAGTAGCGCAATTATTTGTGATTGATATCCACTCTACCCCTATTTATAAACATTTTCAATCAATCTGAAAATATATCTTGGAAATTTTCAAGGGTTTTGTTTGTGCCACAGAAAAAATTAACATAATCATTTGAAAGAACATCAACCCTTCTTAAGCTTTTTCTCTAGCTTGCTGGTACCTATGCTTAGAGATTAGACAAAGATGCGTCTGGACATTAAGAGAGCACAATGGCTAGATGCCTCTAGGCTCTAGAGATGACCTTATCCGTTATCCACTTGATTTTGTTGATGTTGCCACAGACCGTAAAATACAGAGGCAATGGAAAAGAAACATACCAAGTTCGCATCCATCATTTTCACAGGAAACAAATTCTTCTACTTCTACAAACATATCAAGACTCAATTAAATTATTGTCCTTCGATTAATCATTTTTCAGTTATTACTGAAATTGCACAAAATGCGTTTTCTTTGGTTCCTATCAGGACACTTCTGTTAGACTGTTACCTTTGTCTCTAAGCCTACAAACCCTTTAGCTTTTATCAGCTCCTTCTTATTCATCTATGTAGATGCTCGCGGAAATTATCCAGGACAAAACGGCCCCGTTTCCACATGCACATTTCTACTCTAGAGTGAACACATTTCTGTTGAAAACGATATGTGCAACATGCAAGTACATGAACATGAATGGTTAATAATGAGGAGGACAACTTGATAACATGTGGCAACCTTACCATCTCATGAGTCATGTCAAAAGGTGTCAGTAATATTGATGAGATAAAAGACTTGATGCAGGAACCTTTTTTTTCTTGTTCTCTTTCTAGTAAATCTTATGCCAGAATGATGGTGAAAAGTGAATGTCATTGCCTGCAAAAGCACTGAAGAACACCTTGAAATAGTTTATAAGGCCGGCTAGAACTATTAAACAGAAAACATGACAGCAGTGGAAGATGTGGAGACAGACCTGCATTAAATCACCAATCCCATCAAACCTTATAAGCTGATATCCTCCAAACACGGTAGAATATGGGGTTTTTTTTGAAATCCAATGGTAAATTGACGGCAAACAGCAGAAGAAAAAAAGTTTAACCTTATGAAGATACTTGTTAAAAGCAATAACCAGTTATCAGCTAAGCTCTTTTGGTTAGAAACGCCACCTGTGGACCTACCAACAGTAGAGAGTCCGACGTTTTGTGTCCCCAGGAGAAAGAAAATCAACTTAATTGTCGAATTATATGTTTGGCTCCATTGAGGTCCGACAAAATCCCCTGCAGTCCCTACTGTTCAATCTACGGTCTTCGCACAAGTTCCTAGTAAATAACATAGTAGTAGAAATTCTTAGTACGAAACTTACTGTGTTATTCTTGCCCAAAGCATGTGCATGATGAACATGTCAACGTGGAAAGCTCAAATGTAACATGGAACGCCTATATGGGCATGTTTTTCAAAACAGGACGTGCACAGTTGCATCAAAAACACCACATCCAGAAAAACAAAAGACATAGCAGATATACATGTTATGTGTGTGTGTGTGTATACGTGTTTTCAAACATGCGCACAACACATCAACACTGTGTATACTGAAGACATGTAATTTATGCATCAAATGATTATAAAATATAAACCTTATAACAATCAATCTCTCACACAATAAACATAAGTGCATTACTGGTCGGTGGTCCGGGACCCACTTGCAATTTGTCCACTTGATTTGATCTTGACAAAGAATACCCAGCCCTGTTTGTAACTAACTGTGTGTTACTCCTCTGCTCACCTGCTCTTCAGAGCCTGGAGGCTTTCAGGTGGCATTTGACATATTGTCTCATAAAAAAACATTTAAGACTACCTATGAAAAAAAGCTCCTCTGTCAACCACTCCTAAGGAAAAGAATTGGATGAAAGCTCTCAAGTGTTCGACACAAGATCATAAAGATGAAGGTAAGAAAACCCTATTTTCTTATTATCCTTTAGATAAGCTAAAACTGTTCAACTAATCCATAAGTTGAAACTTGACATGATGTTGCAGTTACTAGGTTGGATGCATCGTAAGTTTCGGCAGAATAGCAACGAGCCATTTAAAGTTTTTGTCATTTGGTAAGTCGTGTGGTGCTTAATGCCTTTTTCTCTATGCATTCCTGTATAACTGCAGTTGACCAAAATAATGGCAAGAATCACTTGCGCTTAATCATGCACAGCAAGTTTGTTATCAACAGATAAATCATTTCATTCCTAAAGACGGTACAGGATGCGACTTAAGACTTGTCTGCCTAATAAAAGAAATTAGTCTGAACAAGGATTTTGTGAAAGACAATAGTTTCCCCCGTTGTATGGTTTTTAAGACTAGAAAGAACAGCCCCAAAATAAATCACATGAAGTAACATATGCGTACAGCTTGGGGAACCAAAAGACTAATATGTACTTTGAAATGATAAGATCATTATTAGAGACACAGGTTTTGTACCGATATGCAGTCTAGAATCTCGTTATTTCTTGTCTCAACTCTGAGTCTCATCCAAGTTTACATTTTTTCTTCTTTGTGTCAGGAATTCTTGTGCTTGTCTTTCAGGGCAGCCATCTCTCGATGATCAACAATGCTATCCTAGCCCCAAACTGTGGCACAAAGCCCTTTAAAACAGCCCAAGAGAGACCAGCACCTTCGGAAGTCTTTTAA
Source organism: Prunus fruticosa (assembly GCA_018703695.1). Taxonomy (NCBI): domain Eukaryota; kingdom Viridiplantae; phylum Streptophyta; class Magnoliopsida; order Rosales; family Rosaceae; genus Prunus; species Prunus fruticosa. The sequence goes on from CM031917.1 coordinate 34,697,720, forward strand.
CGGTCTAGAGGCAGCCAGGGCAGAAGAATACTATCAAGATGAATCATCCGCTGCAGCATCTGAGCTCTTCCCATGGCTTCCTTGCAGTTGACCCTTTGCACAGAGCAGTAATGAAGCCTTCAACTCCAACACTTGCCATCTTGTGTTGAGAACATTACTGAAAAGAGACTGAGGTCACAGAAATGAATTGAAGCTCATCAATGATGAATTGGAGAAAGTGCTGGCAGCTGATTCAGCTAAAGATGAGATTTGCAATGATTCATCCGGAAGAAACAGCCATGCTAGCAATGGAAGAAGTAGCCATGGTAGCACCATCACACTAAGTGGCAAGACACTGGAAGGCTCAGAGAGCAAGATGGGATTAATGGAACCGCAGTGTGCCCACTCCAGGATCTGTTTTTGGGTCAGCGTATGATTGTAGGAAACAACAACAGTGGCAAAGAAGGAACACAGGACATCTCTTGGGCGAGCTGTTCAGAGGACTAATTTGGCAGAGGATTTCTGGACCGAAATCGGCCAAGGAGGGAAGCGAGCAAGAGAGGAAGCTGAAAAGTCTGCCATGCACTTGATGAAAAAAAAGCTCAAGAAAAAATGCTTTATGCTTCTTCTCGCAGCTCTGGTGGACCTGCAGATCCTTCCTCGGGCAGAAACAGAACTGAATAAGGTACCTCTAATCAAACATTGTGCATGCATTTCAGACTTTTCACATCAAAAGCGTACTGTGAACTGGATTAGACGATATAGTCATGGCTATGGTGTGTGTGTGGCTTGCAGATCCTTCACATGTTCCATAGAAAAAACTCACCCGAAACCTCATCTGCTGAGCAAAAAACTGGTAAGTACCATAAGAACAAAGAGCAGAAGAAAACAAGCAATGATGGGGCTTACAACAGTGGAGATCAGGTGCTCCCAGATGAAGACATCATGCTATATCCTGAACGGAGGCTTCTCCTGAAGCAGAGCATGCGGCGCTACAAAGTAAATGAAACCCACGACCAATTACGCGCTTAGCAGCATTTAAGATTCAAATGAGAAACAGGAGCACTGGATCAGAAACAGATGCAGACTGTAAGTACACTCTGCACTAAGCTCTTAATGTCATATTTGGTGCCTCAATGCCTTTACTTAACAATGAACACTAAATGAATCAAGTATTTCATTAACTGTGAATAGAAGTTTTGCCTATTCTCTAACGATCCTAATTCTTGTGTTGTGTTGTGTTAGCTGTTAGACTAAGTCTCCAAAGACTTTCATGAAGGTGAAAGGAAGAAGATGGCTTTCCAGTTTGGTTTTCAAATTAATTTTGAAGCTTGATCAGTAAGAAGGAAGTGATTATAGTTACTGTTTGTAAGAGTGAGATTTTACTTTGTTGGTGTTACTTGGTAGTGTTGGCATATTTGCCAATAATGATCAAATTAAAGAGCATTTGAAGAAGAGATAGCGATAAAGAGGGCTCAGATCCTCTTATAAATCTGTCAGATTTGTGAATGTAAAATATATCCGATCGTGCCTACTTTGGCTGGTCATCGTATTTCAACAATTATCAGAAATTTTGAATATATTTTTATACATCCTTTAATTATATCTTCATCTTCCCCGTCATAAGCTAAAATAAACAGAAATATATGCTGATAAACAAGATGACTTTAATTCAAAAACAGAGTTACCAGACTTGGATATTATCATCATCTTCAGACTTATATCAAGTTTATTAGGCATAATCTGATATTAATCCGAACTTCAGTTTTGAGGGACTTGAATTTTAAGTATTTGCTTAACCCAAACTCGAAATAAAACTCAGCTCAAACAAGTTGAACCCAACAGACCAAGACTTCAAGCAAACACCTAAACTCAGCTTGAGATTCGTAGTATATGGCGCTTTAAAAAAAAAACTCAGCTAGGGTTGATATTTGGCACTTGGTCCTACAAATATTTTGAGTTTTTTTGTTCTTTCTGAAGCAATCTTACTTTTCTTATGAAAAAAAATAATGAGTAGTGTAGATAAAATTAAATCTGATTACTATTGATTTTATTTTAATTTTAATTTTTTTTTAATATAAAAAATATATTAAATTTCCAATATTACTAACTTAATTTAATTAATAATTTCGATTCTTAGCATATTACGTCAAGGAATAACGAGATTTTTTTGATATTTTGAATGTTCGGATTCTAGGTTTGGTTTTATATATATAGATAGATTACGGCTACAAAGTAGAAAATTTTACCCTAACTAATAATTGCAATGAACAGGATTAAAGTAGGTTTAAAAGAAACATAACCTATAAAAGCAGTTGACAATTGTGGAGGCTCCGCAAGGGGCAGTTGATTGAATTATAAAAATAAGAAGTTATAAATATTGAGCATAAAATCAATCACAAAATACACGTATATATAGTGGATTTAAGACAATAAAATCCTAAATCAAACCCTAAAAAGAAAACATCAAGATAATATTGGAGAAAATCAACGAATGGATTTTCATTTTTCTTAACTTTTTTCTTTTCGAAAACGACATTTCTTTACAACTTGACCAAAGAATTATTATCAAGAAACAATTTGGAAACACCCACTAGCATGTACCGTCCATGTAATTTACCAACAGCTCCTCCGAACCGTACCTCTATCTGGCATCCTCCAACCGCAGCACCATAAATCGAAGCGAGCCCTCCATTATAGGACCTGGATTTTCTTTAACCTGAATGATGTCACGTCACAGTTAATAGAAAATACGCATAATGGTTTTTGGTACACAGGTAAAGGGATGTAATCAAATGGTAGATATGGTTTGGTATTTTGCTAAGTTCAAAATCAACTTACAGTTTTCACAGATCCCGCGTAGATCCCTGAGAAAGTCATCAATAATTGGTACGTGTTGAAGCGTCACGCAGATATGAACTGCTGAGTCGAGCATAATAAACAAAACAAATAAGTTTCATGCGCATAAAATTAGTGAACTAATCATGAAGACAGCAACTGAGCGCGAGCCATTTGTGTCATTCAATAAACCAGATGTCCTTTTTTCAAAAATCATCCATCCAAAAAATTCGTGTGAAGCCTCCCCTTATTTGGACACCCCATAATAGTAAATTAGACAATCTACTTGCCACTAGTGGTGGATACTTTTTGACATGGGAAGGAAGAAGTTGTAGCCTACTATGACTTTGTGCTAGTTTTTTTTCACAAGAAGGGCGTATGTGCACATGCAGCCACGCGAACAAACACACAATAGCCTACCTGCTCAGGTCTTTGCAATGCATTCAATGCCAGCCTTTAGATGACATGATATCATTTTACTTAGGAAAATATGTCAAAACAACATTAGATCCCAATGGCCACAACTGTAGTGTATCACCTTACCAATGACAAACAACTCGGGAATTTGCCCCTATCTTTCCTGCACACAAAGTGGCAATTATATCAAAAGATCGGATACCCTGCTCCCACTCCAATCCCAGAAGGAAAACAAAGTGACCAAACAAATAAGACACCCTTTTGAACAAGAGAAAAGAAAAAGAAAAACAATACCCTTTCTGAAGTCTTTTTGGGATACTTCCATGATTGTTTTTGTGTTTCCAAGTACCCTACAGAATGTTGGAGTGTAATGGAACATAATCAGCCACAAGCCGAGAGACCTTGAAAATATTTAGATTAGTAGAAACATCTGGCCAATACACTCTTCACCTCCTCCCCCCAAAGACAGTCATAGATGCCCACAAGCCCCACAGATTCAACCACCAGGTCTGCTCCCGGCAATGGTTAGAAGACACATATAGCCCTCCTGACCACTCATTAGGCTGCAAACCACAAAAATTGGGCAAATAATTATTGCATGAGAATTACATCAATTCCAGCAACAAGACGGATGAACAATTCAGTTGACTGCCTGGATAATCATTTTTTATCAGTGAAAACTTTACCGGCAACCAAATTGATGCTGAGATGGAAAAATGAAAGCCAAAACCCAGCAATCCGATGAAGTACAATATGCAAATGAAAAGAAAGCATATTAGGAAGGCTACATGCAAATGCAAAGCAATGTTTTCTGAATGTTGACCAACATCAATAGATAACCTTTCTGAGGTCATGGTTTCTGTACAGAACTACATTGTTCCTTTAGGAGCCAACCCCATATTTATGCACATCCGTTGATATTGATGTCACTCCTTTCACGTGAAAAATCAAAGGAGTCGAATTCGATTACCTGAAAACAAACAGTTGGAGATAAGTAAATGATAAGGAACGATAAATTTCCAAAAAAGAACACCATCTAATTTCAGGTACTTCTGTCACAATATATATCCAAAAAGATGACAGATGGACATGTGTAATGGAAACTGTAACACCTACCAACTATTTTATACCAGTAAACTCCCTAATATCAAATTCTAAAAACAAGAACCATCTAATATCAATTAAAATTACAAAAGTGCGAACCTATAGCAAGTATTACAGCCACCAGATAGCTCTAAATTGTAAAACCAGGAGATAAACTTCGTTTCATGTGGGACACTAAAGAACACATTCACTTAATCACCATACAGTAAAATGGACCAATCTCATGTGGTTAGCAAACTTCAGATTCAAGTTAACAGCATGGTCTCCTAAGGCTACAACTCATTAACTTTTGGAACACAAGAAATTTAAAAGACTTGTAAAGTAGACCCATACTCCCAACAGTGAGACATCTATATGGTACGCAATAAAATCAATAGCCAAAATTAGAAACAACTTCTGCTGGCGGGATTAAACCAGACATACCCAAGCTTATTAGCAAAAGGTAATACGAAGCCACCAAGACAAAGGTCGACAATGGAGACAAATGTAAAAGCTTTGAGAAGCCAATTGACCAAGCTCCTGTACAGAGAGCGCCCGTATATTCTCAGTTCAAAATTCTTAAGATAAGAGAACATCACTAAAGCTAAGATCGTGTCATCTCCCAAAAATTTATCCATAAAAACCCCCTATAAAAAAATACCTCAATAGGATCAATAATGCCATGCAAGGAAACCAGGTGCAGATCCAACAATCTGCAGCATCACAAAAGTATAGGTAGGTTCAACTGGACGAACAGAGAACTTGAAGTTAGGAAAATCACCCTTGTTGCACAATGGGTTAAATGGAGATTTTTTTTCCTTTCTTCTTGAGCTAATGAGAATAACAAAATTTTAATAGAATATATTATCAGAGATAGAAAGGGAAAATATGAAAGGAGCAAAATCAACACATTAATTGCATACCAAAACGGTGTTTCTATTAATGTATCTTATAACTGCTTTGACATCTGCTTGAAATTCTTTATTTACAGGGACACGCCAGAGCTCGATGTTAAAATATCTGTGCAGCCTTGTCATATGGGAAGTGAGCAGATTCAGGTATTATCCTGTGCTTGAACATAAAATAGGTTGCATTAATACTCTCCATGCTACAACAGTTAGTATAGATAAGTGTAACATGACATACATTCATTTCTTTGATCCCTTAAATAGTTTTGAGTATAATCTCGTGTGATGATTTCACAGCCAATAATATACTTTCAGTTCCTCCTGATGTCATGTTTCCACATATTTGTCCTCCAACAGACTTCATTTTACTTCCAAGCATTGCAGCAGTCATTGCAACCACTACTGCTTAAAACCGTACCACACTCTGGAATACATCCATATGCAATGGATTGGTATGTGCAAACCTGAAAGCCAAATCCAAGCAAGTTCAAACAAGGGTAAAACATGACTATATATGGGGTATGGCTGTTTCTGCACTCCATGTTCTCAGCAAAATATAGGGTTGTAACACCCTAATAAGAATAGCAATAAGAATGTCTATTCACAGATATACAAAAAATCTTACTCACGATGAGCATGCCTCATTAATTAAAGAAAAATGTCCCTCACACTCATTTCCTCCAATGTCAGCTGCGGACACAGAACGAAGGAACAACCAGGCTGAGCCAAGAAAATAGATACAATCTCTACAATCTAACACACACATGAGTGTGCTTTCACTTGTGCATGACAAAGATACAGAAGAGTCCCTCAACAGAGACTCAGGCAGTCAATCACATAGACTTCAAAATGCAATTAATGGCCTGTGGTCATCCATGATGTTCAGGATGTCTCAAAATTGAAAATCCTATACGGACACACATGTGTGTGTTGATAAGTAGTTTTTGAGACATTAATTTTCTTAGTAACTAACAACTACAGACATACACTGCCCGACAGAGCATTTGCCTTGCCAAGCCACATCTTTTTCTTTTCTCATCTTTCATTTGCTCTATGACTCCACTCCCCAACCCTGTGCTAGGCAATTAGTATCTTCCAGACTTTGCTCTTACAGATTTACCGCCCAGACTGTAACTTATCCACAACCTGCTTGTTTGACAACAACATCCCACAAATTAGACAAATCCTTACCACCATGAGACATGCACTTAATTCAAATATTAAACTATAAAACCTCAAAACCTTTAGCAACTCGACTATTCACTCACTTTCACCAGCCTCTGAACAAACTGCATTATATTGCAGAGATAAGAAAATGCAAAAGCTCTGTAGCAGCTTAACAGTCTCACACTAAATGCTTCCTCTTT